>DWON01005310.1:0-15079 GCA_018251015.1 Phocides pigmalion okeechobee | reverse complement strand
TTGCTCACATATCTATAATTGTCAACATATTAAACTCCAGAAATGTATTGTGTGTACAGCTGTTGGTGTTATATAACAATAAATAAATAAATATCTATTCTATACATGTAATAAAACTGTAACTGATCGCTGTCTCTACGTGACAAATATATTTAAAATTTCATAATGAAAACTCAAAGTAATGTTTTTTCATTTTGTCCGTCTGTATATCTGTATGTCTGTATGTTTGTGCACGCTTATCTCAGAAAGGGCTTCTCCGATTTAAATGCAGTTTTCAGGATTATATTGTGATGGACATCACTTAACATTTATTGCTTTTTTCATTTAAACCGGTTCAAAAATAAAGAAGTTATGTCAATTTATGTAACACGTGAACAAAGTCGCGGGCCAAAGCTCATATATAACATTTTTTACATTTTTTACATTTTTTAGTACATTTTGGTGGTCCCTGAAGCTCTGGGGTCCTGAATAGTGCTACGGTATCTCCCCCTGTCGTAACAAGTGATTAAAAGAAGTGTTTGGGGATTGAGTGATTCGGAAGGAAGCTCGAACCGTTCCGACGTTGAGATCCTGAGAATGAGTGTGAATCTTTGTAGCCTACAATAACACCTAAGTATTGATATCTATCGATATTATATAAAAGCATCAAAGCACGTATGATATTTAGCTATTGCGGCACCCATCCAACCTTCAACCGAATCCGACGTTGCTTAACTTGGCGGATCGTTTATGACCAACTGAAATGTTGGAGATTTTACGTTTTTCCAAACAGTATTTATCGGATAAAATTTATAACAAATCAGCTTGAGAATCATAGTACAACGTCAGCAAACAAAAGGGGGTCAGACAGTACTTCTAACTCAGCAAAGCCCTTTTATTGTCAAAGTTTAGAACTTCGTCAACAACGGGCAAGCTATATATCAATGCTGCCAAAACATTATTAAGTTTGTTTTGAGCTATCAGCAAGTTTCGGATATTTCATTAGATTTTCGGATATGAATAAAAGTATTTTACGTTGTTTTAGCGGCTTGCTGACCAAAACGAGTCTTAATACGATGTTCACTTAGTTCTACTTTATCTTATACGCCTTCTTTTTAGTCCTATTTCTTTATTTTCAATATATTCTGTTGAACCTCCGTATGTATGTATTTATCGCATTATTAATGGAAAACTGACCCATTAATAGATAGGTCAGAATTGAGTTACATACGGATACAGGCTTCTGTTAGCGCCATCTACCGTCTAAAGCTCGAAATCAATTAAAATTACGCATTACTACCGCCCCAGCGATATATCAATTTTTATTTTATACAAAAACGAGTAACATATATTCTCATAACATCGCGGAATCTCAAACTAATATCATCGCGGAATTCATATATTTTCCTGTATAACTTGTAATCACGATGAACTATTTTTAATTGCTGATATTTCGTACCAGTTTCATCGCTCATGGCCACCGCTAAACTTAGTTTATACATGATAAATGTATGTATGTATGTATTTACACAATTAACTAACCTAAACATAAAATATAAACTGATAGGAAGTTAAACTGAGTTACAATTGAAATCCCCATCAGCTTACGTGCTATATTAGCTCGTTACGTAGTAAAATATAGTTTAGAAATAAAAAAAATATATAAAAAAAAACAAATATTAAAGATGTAGATTAATCAACAACTTTTATCAAGTCGGTTAAAAAGACCCAAATTTAGCCTTCACAGTTCAAACATAAGTTGAGTTCCTACAAAATACTATCGTCCTTCTAACTTTCTGCTGCGGTCACGGATCAGCCTATCAATTTAATTTAAACAGCCGCAACTTATCGGTTGAACCGTGATTAAACTATCGACATAGACAAATTATTGTTATAGAAGCAATGGAAAAGCCTAAATTTTAACGACCACGTATTTATTTATACATATGTATATTTTAGTACCTTAAATAAAAGTAAAAATACAAAGGCGAAATTAACTATCATTCCTTTAACTTTATCAAAATTAACAACATTTCCTGTCAGTCGACCTTCAGGCAGTAAAGAAACCGTCGAAAATAATTTAAAAAGAAACCATAGTATGTATAAACGAAAATAATATATTGTATAATGTAATTTATATACACACATACTCTCATACATACTTTATATATTAAAATAAATTACTCTTGCATAGGTAATGAAAAATAGGTAACATGGAATAGATTAAAACTAATTATAACAAAAAGCTAACTTAAACAGTCTATAATGACAAAAACGCTGGCCGTATTTACGCGCTAAATAGCAATTACAAATCTATGGACAAGATATGAACCACCCCTCTTGTCACAAGCGGCGTGGAACAAATGTGGGGCTAAAGTGTACTTTTCTTTGGTTTACAGCCGCTGCATGCGGCTTGTATAGATCGCAAGTGATTATAAATTTAATTAGGGGAAGAAATGACCACACTACTGAGGCCGGGATGAAAATCAACTTCGTGCTTTCGCGAGTTCCGGTACCATTTGCAATCTTAGCCTGCAGTACAGAAAAATATTCGACAGTAAATTAATTTATAACTATTGTTTAATTAAGTTATTAAGGTGTTAAAAATATAAATACTCTGTTATATTTTTGTTGTTTATTTGTTGTAGATCTTGTTTTCGTAAATAAAGTTAGTATTATTATTAAATTGGATGGGCCACCGCTAGTAGCAAAAATTTCATGGCAACATTTATACTCTCAAAGGCATTTAATTTTTCGGTCCCGTTGGCAAATGGCAGACAATCTACAAATGGCAAACACTAAACCTATTTGACTATTGTTGTGAATGTTCCGGCGTCCCAATGAAACTGCGTTTTTGTTCTTAATGACTTTATAATTTCAGTAACAATAGCGAGTTTAACATAGAAAATTTAAAAAATTATGCCCTTAAGTCAATGAATTTGCAAGAAGCAGTTAAGAAATACGTATCCGTCTGCATAACGGGCTTGTAGTAGGGAAGGGCTGGTGGTATCCCATTGGTGCGTTACCATCTCACGTCATGTTTAGCTCGTATTAAAGACGCGATGCAATAGGTAACGAGGTGGTGGCAGAAATGTTCCTTTACACGTCGTAGACAACTATTCTATGGACGATTACAGACCTTTACTTACCATAAAGTAGATTGCAATCTCGATTGTCAATTCAATTTCTTAAAAAAGTCATATCGCACGTCCACTTGTTGGGTAGTTTATTGAACCTTTGTACACTAACCTTTCAAAATAAGTCAAACAAGCTGAAAATAAACTAATTTGATTTACTATGTTTAGACACTCAACATCAATGTCAGCTACATCCCATACTGGAACGGTGCCAAACGATGAAATGTAACTAGTGATGGTAAATAAGTAACATGAATAACATACCATTATGAACTGGTAAAAAGAGGGCTGGTACCTATCTCGTGCAGAGCCGTGCATATTTTTGGTGGGAAGCAAAAGAATGTGCAGGACACGTGATATTCAGGTGTTTCTGCAACTCATAGACGCACACGTATACATATATTTTGTCACTTAATTGTGACTTTTTTGTTCTTGAAATTTTAACCAAATGCTCTATGTACCCAACCTCTTTTCAAATAAAATAAGAATTCATAGAAATCTGTTAATAAACGACGGATTTATATAGTAACAAATGTAAAAATAAACTAAAATGAAACACTCCTCCTTTTAGGTCCAAAAATTAGAATAAAATTATAATTATCTTCGGATAAAGAATACGAGCGTACTCTTACAGAGCGTACTTTTTTTTAATAAAAAAAAGCTTGGCGAGAAATATCCGGGCCACCGGATGGAAACCAGTGCCTATGCAACTTTTCTGAAGAAACATGTCTTAGCCTTCCGTAAATACCTCAGGAGGACACTCATTCCATAACTAGCACGTACGTGACAAAAAAGGAATGCGCAAATTGTGAAGAATAAACACGAATCCAGTTCCATCCATCAGCTTTTATTCCATTGCTAAACATAGGCCTCCCCCGGATGCCGCCACTCAGACCGGTTCTGTGCCCTCCCTAACTAGGGGTTACCCGTTATCCTTAACAACTTGTTGGTCCACCTGGTTAGAAGGACGCCCTATGCGCTTTTTGTCTAGAAGTGGATCACCATTCGAGGAACTTTCTCCCCATCGGTTGTCGAATCCAGTTGATGTAGATGGAACCTCAAACCTTGGCGAGCGATGCGATCGAGAGTCACGTAAACGTCAGGTCAAACATTTCGTCAAAGTACTCACTCTCGGTAAGACAAAAAATTATATAGAGGTAATAAACTATGTCCCTTGATAGACGTACCTCTCTCACCAATGTAAAAACAAAAGAGCACATAGAAGAAATCTATGTATACTTGCGTCTTGTAGCCTATCGGCTATAATTGGATTGTGTATGATTCGGATCGCTAGTTTTCGTATAAGTAACCAGACATCCCTTTACTCTGAAGGCTATTGTAGTGTTTTGTCTCTTCCATTGTACATTGATAGCCGTGTTCACAAGTTATACTATTAGTTCTCGTCAGGATCACAACTCGAATAAAACTTTCGAATAAAAGTTCCGCTCGCAAACAATTGGCATTCGCGTAATTACAAGTTTCGGTACTACGCTACCCAAAATATTGTTTTCGTTCAGTTTCGACGGAATTTTGCGTCATTGTTAAAGTAAACGATTAATTGTAAATATTTAACGAACGATTAGACGGTAACTCTTTCACAGTAAAATAAAGACAACGTGGTAAACATAAAATTAATTCGGATTATGTATGTTTATTTTATAGAAAACATACAAACGTATATTAATGTTTTCCACTCTAAGTTCATTTACTTTAAAGATGGGAAAACTATAGTTCGACCGGGGAGGTACCACTGCCACCTTCATAATCCGCCGTAAAGCATTACTTGTGTTTCGATTGGAGAGTTGCGGTTGCCGGCTACACTTTGAAGCGGGGCGACCATATTAGTCCTCAGGAGTAGCAACGCATTTACGTTCGAGCTCAGATAGGATTTCGGTCGTGTTTGTGATTATATGTAGATGTCTATCGGCTGCGACCACTTAACATTAGGTGGCTTGCATGCTCGTTTGCTACTATTCTCATGTAAAAAAAATACAATACAACACTCACAAATTACAAAAAGCTGAGCGATTCAGCGATTCAGACTTCATACATAGAGATATGCCTGTTATTTGTGTCACGATTTGAAAAGAAATAAACTTAATTTAGTATGATTGTAGTATATCGATAATATTTAATTAAGTTTTTTTTTCTTAACTACTTTGCAACGGTTTGCAAAGTAGTTAAAAATCTCAAAATCGTTGACTCAACGATTAACCGTCGCAGAGTCATACCCTGATGATGCTTTATTTTGGGGCGAAACACGTGTTGGTACTAATATGTGTAATGGTATATATTTTTAATCACTTCACTTTTTCCTATCCGGGAGGGAGGGTGGATATAGTGCATGCTTTGCAAATATATGCCACTAGCGACTCGGCCCGGCTTCGCTCGGGTAATACAGTTTATATTTACTTAATTATTTTTCTTTCATACGAGTACATGCGTCCAGTCATAACCTAAGTACAAAAACTAACAATTAGAAACATCATTTAATTTCTGGGCCAATTTACTAAAAACAACTTAAGTTATTATGCACGAAAACCTTCCTCAGGTATCACCATACCTGTTTTTGAAAACTGTGATAAAATACGTCCAGTAATTTTTGAGTTTATCGCTAACAGACAGACAAACACCACGAGGGACGTTGTGATGGCGGATTATTGCAAAGTAGATTTTAAAAACAACTAAATAGTAACGCATCAGGCGTTAGTATTTAATTATTACTATGTTCAGTCATAAACCACGTTAAATTGAAAATTACCTGGAAATACTGCGTCAAAATTACCGTACTTCCGGATTGAATAATGGCGCGGACGAATGTCATAATAGAATCTACTAATGTCTGAGTCGTGTCAATTAGTAATTAATGGAATATGTCGCTCTAATTAATGATCTATTGTAGTACGGAAAGCGGGTTTAATTAAATGAGTCAATCCGTGTATATGTAGTTTCATCTGACAAGCGTGCCACGCCTTTCAATGATACTACTTTTGGTTTGACTGATGATAGAACTGTTTGACGGGGTACCTCCACTGCTCTCATAACCCGCCGTGAGCAACTTTAGTTTTTGATTGGAGAGGTGCGACTGTCGGCTATACTAACAAGCGAGATGAGCATCCTAGTCCTAGTCTAGTAACGTATCTATGCACGATCTAAGAAGAAAATTCAATTCTGTTTGAGACTCAAAACAAACAAACGAACGAACAGAACGGAACTTTGATGAAGACTGATGGCCCCTTACTCATTTCACATAAAATATAATATGCTCCTGGTGAAGGGAGATCTCCCTCCAAGCGAGTTGTTGTGCCTGAGAAGCGGCCGTGCTCCGATAGTCTCATTTTCGGAGTTTGTATATATACATGAAACTTAGAAAACTTCGATAGCGTGATTCAGGATCGTGTTGCGCCATCTCTTGTCGAGTTGCGGAAAGTCGCCACATGTTTTAACACTTTCCCTGCGGCATACAACAATGCTGTGTATTGCTCTGCACAACGCACTTGCGGCTCGTAAACATCTGTTTTCTACAGACAAATCTGTATGGATTACATCTGTATGGATGAATTTACGTCTGTGTATTCATAGATACACAAATGCTAAAAAACATAATATTATAATAAATTGTCGGGGCATCTTCCAGGTTAGCCATATAAGCTCCATTTTAGCGTCTCCCGCAACACTGACGTAAGTTATACAAATATGTACCATTTGAAATTCACCACGTTCGTGTTTTATACGAATCATCTATCAACACACGTTGATATATTGATTGATAATAAGACCGCATCGGTAACTTGACGACAACTGACATGAGTCATTATTAGCCGCTTCGCGCCGCGTCTCTCTGTGTGTATATTTACAGTTTGCATGTATAAAATTATAATAAAACAAAGAGGTATGCACTTATTCATTTTAATTAGCAAACGATGGTACAGTCTGACAACAACTCCTTATAAAACAAGAGTTCTTGAATTTGTTCACAGATGCGTCGTTACACACGAGAACTAATATATGTAGTTGCCTCTTATATAATTTAACCGGTAAACACACTTCTCCATCAAACCCAAAAACTCCGGGTTGAAAATAAGTGGGGAATGGTACCTCCCCGATCGAACCACACAGGTTCTACCTAGCATTACTATGTTTCATCCTCGTTCCTGATATGAAACCACAAAAGTTGTTCCACAATAAAACTGTACAAACCAGGCTGAAACCCATGTCATCTACAATTTAATTTTGCGGTTGTATGTTGCCTTTATCTAAAAGGAAAATTAATGACCCATTAAGCTGGTAGATATAATAGGTGCCATGAATATATTAACGCAAATTTTATAAACGTAAACTTAGAGGGTTGTTAAGGAATCAGATGTTTGAAGAATGAATAAGATAGAGCACGCATAAGACTCCTAACTTGTAGCTATGTATGTGTGTACTAAGTAATAACTACGCTCAAAGATTACTAGTTTCTAGCCGTGTTTGTGTAAACTAAGTACTAGCTGAGCCCAAAAATTACTAACTTCTAGCCGTGTTTGTGTAAACTAAGTACTAGCTGAGCCCAAAAATTACTAACTTCTAGCCGTGTTTGTGTATACTAAGTACTAGCTGAGCCCAAAAATTACTAACTTCTAGCCGTGTTTGTGTATACTAAGTACTAGCTGAGCCCGAAAACTACTAAGTACTAACTGTATCTGTGTTTACTAAGTACTAGATGAGCCCAAAACCTACTAACTTCTAGCTGTGTCTGTATTTACTAAGTACTAGCCGAGTCTGAAAACTATTTACTTCTATCTGTGTCTGTGTTTACTAAGTACTAGCTGAGCCCGAAAACTACTAATTTCTAGCTTTTAACTGTGTCAGTATATATTAAATACTAATATTTATGTGTAGTGTATATTAAATACTAGCTAACTAGACTGGAACATAACTGTCTTTTAAAAATTACTAGCTATGACTGTGCTTTTCTCAGGTAAACTATATAATTTATTATCCATTACAGTTGCACTGCAGGCCATCTCCTCTCAGAAAAAGAAGATTTAGACCATAGTCCAACGGATATGTGCTTATCATTTAAACTAATATTATCGCGGAATTTACACATTTTTACTATGCACTGTAAACTGTCGTTTCACAGTGACCACGAGCCATGCAACTGGATCGAAATATCGGCAATCAAAAATCGTGAGTACCCGGTACATAGTAAAAATATGCATATCAGTGGGCTGTATCCTTATTGTTAAGGATCACAAGTCTTTTTACCCGGATGATAACATGCATAGACACGGCTACTTAGCGCGCCTACCTGTTCCCTCGACATACTAATTTACCATAGATAAACCTAATTAACGTCCACTACGATTCAAAGTTGAATGGATCACAGCTAGTGGCTAAATTTGTTGGGTTTTCGTGCTTTGAACAGGATATTAAGCAATTGATTCTAACTTTAATTGATTGGATGTCGTTAAACCTTGTCGTAGGCCTCATAGGTAATTTTAAAATATTCAACATGGGCTGGCCAATAACTTAACCTGCATTTTACTGTAAAAAAAAATATTTTTTACAAATGAAACATATTGAATAAATTAACAATTATTATATAATAATCATTAACATAATTCATAAAACAAAAATTTTAAAATATATAGATATCCCCGCAATTTTATAAAGTATTTTAAAAATAAAAAGCTGCACCTAAATTTCTGTGGCTAGGATAAGTTCCCAGTATGCCAATAACATAACCTCGCTACAGCCAAACTAATATACATATTTCTAAATATCATAAAACAAAGTTCTCAGTCGCGTCTGCCTGTCTGTCTTTTCGCAATAAACTCAAAAAGGAAGGTTTTGGTACATAATTAGATAAGTATTTTTGTAAATTGGGCGAGGAATTAAATAGTTAAATTCAATAAAGTAATTCAGTCGTCGTTCGAAATAAATGTTTCTAATTGTTAGTTTTTGCAACTAGCTAATGACTAGATGGATGTGTTAAAGAAAAATAATGTAAGTAAATATACTCGACTACCTGGCTGGGCCGAGTCGCTAGTAAAATATATAAAATCATTTTTTTACAAGGTTTAGCACTCTATAATTTTCCCATTCGTAGCGTCTAGTGATTTGCATTCCATCAACGTAGAGCGCTTGGACGGATTTTATAATTTATCGAAGGTAGATGATCTTTTTGAGAACCTTTTGAATAATAAATGGTTGAGTGATGGAGTGTAATTAATGCTTTATATCTTTGATAATATTATTCTTTCTTGAGTCTTTCGATTTCCGCGGGGACACTGGATTTGTCATTCTTTAACATCGCTGTAATAAATTTATCATATTTTATTAAGGGTAACTTTGACAGAATTTTATGTTCAGTCAATTATAAGTAATTCATGATAAAATTTGTGTTATTTTCTTCATTTACTCTCGTTTGAAATTTATGAGGTTATTTGAAGAATAAAGACAATCTACCACACTACCTGCCTCCTATTTCTATAAGATATCAATACAAAGTAGTGTGCAAAACAGCTCTTTTGAGAACTATTGTAAGTCTGTTTCGATGGGTTTTAGCTTATGTAGTGATATATCGGTACAACCACAAACACGACTGAAATCCTATCTGAACTTGAACGTGGATATGGTCGCCTCGCGGCAAGTCTAGCCAGCAGCCGCCCTTCTCCAACCGAAACACAAGTAATGCTTTACGGCGGATTATGAGGGTGGCGATGGTACCTCCCCGGTCGAACTATATTTGTCCCACATTTAAAATTCATACTTCTACTATAGATATATTACCAAAATTCGATTCTTACGTCCAGACAAACTAATGTATGAAAATGCGCCAATATATAGCTACATGAGCTAATGAAAAACAGCTCTTTTCAGAGCTATTGCCTTTGGTGCTGCTACAGGATTCCACTATTTTTATTGAACAAAAATCAAGTTGCCCAGGCTTGTTGTTTGTAAACAACTTCAATTGTGAAAAAGTACTAAGTGGGTTTCGAAAAAACCGCAGTAAAACGTAAAGTTTAAAAAAAAGTTACAACGTTAACGCATAACGTTAAAACGTTCAAAATAAATAAAACTATTTCATATATCAATAATATATAACGTATCTCATTAAAAATATCTCAAAATGTTTTTAAAGTTCTATTAGAAAATGTTATAAAGGTAAAGGTTAAAATCGCTAAGACCTTTGATTTTTCCAAAATATGGGAGTATTTAAAAATTAACTTCTAGCTTTTTGTTAATAATATCAAGAAAAAACCATGCCTAAAAATTCCTTTTTAAACATATGTCGACGATACTCTATCAGTCTTATAGATCTTTTTAACACGCTTTTATTACCGTGGGTTGTCTCTATGTACGTATGTATGTATATATGTAACGGATCCTTGAGCTTAATTTTCACCAATTTCCAGATGTCTGATTAATTTGAAACTTTGCACAAGGACCGATGACAATGCAATAATATGAAAAAAAAATTAAAAAAAAGTTAAAAATAAAAATTAAAAATCAAGCTTTCATAAAAAATACAACTAAAAAAGTATAAATAAGAAAAAAAATGCGATATAAAAAAACGTGGGGTCCTTTTTCAGTGATCGATAATACACCCCACGCTTTTTTTCATTGCATTTTTTTATTTCTACTTTTTTAAATTGATTTTTTATAAAAGCGTGTTTTTATTTCTTTTTTAACTATTATTTATTTCAATTTACCTTACTTTGATATTTATACCCTTAACCTTAAACTAACATGTTATACCGTTTAGAAACTATAATTTATTCAAATGTACACGCCAAGCTTTCATCGTTACATACATTTAAGTCTTACCTAAACCCTTGCGGGTGACAATTCACCAACTAACGGGGTTTCCGTTTGCGGTTGGCTTACAGTTACACACTGACCCCTTGACCGATGACTTGGGTCACCGTAGAGGCTTAAATACTCTACAATAGACAAATACTTACTAAACCATGCCCCTAGTTACGTCATCTTTACACAAGTGCCTATTGCCGTGCATTTAAATATATCTGTACAAAAAATAATAAAACAAAATTGGAGTGTCTGTTTCTATGTATACACGGTACATATACAAAAATAGCTTTTTAAATATAATGCTCCGTTTTGGAGCGACACACGTGTCGATACTAATATGTATAATGGTATATATTTTTAATCTCTTCACTTTTTCCTATCCGGGAGGGAGGTATTATGGTGACGGATTGTTGCAAAGTAGTTTTTAACAACATCTTAATACAAAAATAATATTTTTTCAGTGTTTGTCTGTCTGTTTGTCTGTTTGTTCCGGCTAAGCTCTGGAATGGCTCCACCGATTTTGAAGAGACTTTCACCGCCAGTTAGCTAATGTAATATGGAGTAACTTAAGCTAATTTTATTTTTTAAATTATGTAAAATAAACGCGGACGAAGTCACGAGCACAAATATTTTTAACTAAAAATATAACCCACTTTGAATAAATGGATTCTCCTGTTTTCTATTTATTTTTTCACGTAGAATGAAAAGTCACCTTTTAAGTTCGGTTGAAAAACTAAAACTTACACACACTGCAGTTGCCGGCTACAATTACACGTAAGCCATCTCGATAGAATCCTGAAATTCATTAAGTTCTTTATATTGTTGGAAAGAAAGTTATTGATAAAAAAGGAATTTTGTAAACTGAAGAAAAAGTAAAAGACGATGAAAATTTTTGTTTTTTTTTCTCATTTCTCCTATACATTTGTTTCAACAATACATTTATTTGAAAACAGGTCAACAAGGACAACATCCACTTCCACGCGAACAACGCCACCGGCACACACTTGTCGCGTAGATAATTTGTAAATACGGGATTTTTGAAATGAAAAGTAAAAAAAATAGGAAAAATGGAAAAATATTTTCAATAGGTATTTCCTAAAAGATTTCCTAAGTCTTGAGCCAATATAAAACATCGCATGAAGGTAATATTCTACAATACAACTAAGAATCCAAAGGCTTTGTAGTATGGTAACATTTGTAAGGGTATTTTAATTAATCCAATTTCTGGCGCAGTAACTCTTGGGAGCGGAATGATTGATAAGTGCGGAAGGGGGATGCGGATCTGCGTGAAATTCAATGCCAAGTTCATTTCGAGTCCGAAATATTTATAAAGAAAATGCCGTATTATGAAACTGAAATATAAATAACTCTTACATCAATCAATTTACATTTTAATTAAAAAAATTAAAAGTTAAAACTAAATATAATACAAGCCTAACCTAAACAATTTAATGGCATTCCCGCATAGAATAACGATCGCAATTCTCTGTGCGAGATATGAACCAGCCCTTGTTACCCGCAGCGTCGATCAAACATGGGACTAATTGTTAACCAATTGTTTTTTGTATTATAATTCAACACGGTAATCACACGCCAGTTATAGTCTCAGTCGTCTAAATTCTATTTATAGTAGAGAAGAATGGAACAAATTCAGGTGTCTGTTATTGATTTTAATTGACAATATCAGCCGAGTCAATTGCTTGGCAATGCGATACCCGCCTACCACGCTGTACCGGTCTACCACGCAAAGGGTTTCTGGTCCAATTCACGATCATCTGTATGATTAATTTGGATTTCTATTCGAAGTCTGGGTTTTAATGTATATGGCAAAGGGCCTATATTTGTATATGGCAAAGGGTACCACGTCACGGAAAATGTGTAACGAGGGACAAAAAGTATAGTACATAACGTTTTTATATCAATTACATGTCTTGAATGTCGATGAAAATTATGTTTAATTCCATTATATATAAGAAACCAGCGTGTTAAAATTTTATAATGCATCTTACCACTGAACTATTACTACTACTAGATCCCAATATACAAATAAATAATGTTAAGGAAAACATCGAAACCTGATACAAGGGAGATGCTATTCGGCAAGAATATGACACCATTTTCTGATCGCTTCCCAAAGATTTATTCCTTTCCGTGACGAAAATAAACGTTGGTGTATATTTTACTATTTGACAAACGTTACGAGTACATGACGAATGACTGTAGTTGGATAGCTTTTGTAACCAATTTGTCTCAAACGATGTGTCTAGGAAAGAAGGATTTGGTCGCTTTTCGTTTAAAATTTACATTTTATGCTATAAATCTAGAAAGCGGATGTAAAGAAAAGTTAGTAGAACACAGAACTGTTTTATTGTAACGTAAATGGCGGTTTACAAAATAATATTATAAAAATTACATGTCAATTTTTATTATTTTAACGACAAATAGTATATTTACCATAAAATAGGATTATATTTAAAGTAAAAAATACATATATATTTAAATTACATTATCCAGACCACAATACGATACGATATAATCATTATCCAGAACTCCTGTTTGTGGCCTAGTGCCTAGAACGCTGGCAGAGTTTCCTCAATGTATGACCAGAATATTTCTTTGAGCGAAGTAACTGCCAGCCCTCTGATACGATGACGAGTTTGTCAAACACACTTAGTAGAATGTATTTTTATAACATATTTCGTAAAATTATAAAAATATGCAGTTTTTTAAACGTCACAACAATAGCTAACGATAACACAGGTCGTATGTTGTTATGAGGTCGCTGTAGCCCATATACAAATACACATATATATACATACTATATAAAAATACATCCAGATACAAAGTCAAACAGGGTTAAAGTTCTTTCCGAGATCGTATGTAGATAGTGATGATGCTACTGCTGGATCGAGAACATTATTTTTATTTCCTTTTTTTATTTTTTTATTCGTCACATAATAAAAATAAAATTCCAAAATTTTAGCCTTCCAGCGATCATTATCATTTTTTGATTCAATCTTTTTTAAACTATAAAATATTTGTTTTAGCAACAAAAATTGAACGCTAAGCGAACTTAACAAGAACGATGAACAATTTGATATCCAGAAAAATAATTTGATAACATAATTGTTCTCTCGACCAGACATAAGCCTGTAGCATCTGGAGCAAGTTTATCAAAAACAAAGTTCATTAAACTCCTGTTGTAATTACAATATCGTCGGACCTTTGCAATGAAAACCGCAATTCTGCGCAAAATTGCTATTTAATCTTTAAATACCCCGTAAGTTTGCCAATTTGCGAGAAAAATGAGAAACGTCTTAATCATAGTGCTCAATTTAATAATGACAAGTTTTGAAAAGATATCATAAGTATCGATATGATCAAAAAAATTCAAAGATTAGGAAGATCACGACAATTAAAGAAACAATAACAGAATCAAATAACATATTTTTCGTAATTTCACTTCAATCAATTAAAAAAAATTGAAATTAAATAAATACAGAACAAAATAAACAGGGTTCAGAAAACTTTATTTTAGTCATGTGTCTTGTATCTTTTTAGAACAAAAACACACATATTTATAGAAATACTTTGCTCCGTATATGGCCTAGAGAGGTACGGAACAGAGGTATTCAGGAGAGGACCAAGGACACTGACAAACTAAAGGATATCAAATTTGTATACCAATTACCTTGTCACGTCTTCTGAACAGCTGGCGATCGGTGGAGTAGAATTTTAGAGCAGACGCCTTGCTTAGGTTCACGTAGTGTCTGATATCCCCGTTAGGTGGCGCCGTGCATTATCACGTAATTAGATAAAAGATTAGTTTCAGTGGTACAACTTGGGAAATGTAAATATTCAGTGATGATGTAGAGAGTACAGATAAAAGGCGCATTCGACCCTCAGCCCCCACCACAGTTCTCTTTGCCGTAGATGTCATGGACATATACACAACCACTCAGACCCAGAATAGAAATCTAAATTCATTAGTTAGATGTTTGCTTGGCCAGGAATTAAACCCCGAACCGTTTGTATGTCAGACTAGTATGGTTAACGTTGCGTAACGCGGATAGTCTAGATTGAAGAATACTAAAAATAAAAGGTGGGAAAACTACAGTGCGACCTCTTTCACGTCTTACATAAACTGACATAACTTCTTT
>DWON01005309.1:0-15080 GCA_018251015.1 Phocides pigmalion okeechobee | reverse complement strand
AAAATATATAAGTTGAATTTGTATGCTTAAAAATATTATTGTGTGCAATTATTTCTATTTTATAATTTTAAACTAATATTTTGGCAGAATATTTATAATTTATTCAGTAGCAGGTACTGAGGATTTCCGTCATTTAATCGTAATTACTCTTTACACAGCAAAACATATAAAAAGGGATTGTAGTTCTAGCTGGTTAAGCATTATATTCGGATGCATCGCGGACCGCTCTGTCTCAATAGACTGTCCTAGCACTTTCTATTGTCATTTAGAGATGTAATTGCTATTATGATTGTAACATTAGATTGCCGTAATAGTTTAATGGAATAAGTCGCTAACTATATACTTGGTTAAATTCATACAGTATCGCTTCTGACGCCTGAAGCACCCTCTATATTTCTATATGTGTTTCTCTCTTATGTTATAATCGCAAGTTATGCAACCTAACATTTTTATTTTACGTCGCCTTACCCAGCAAGCTTTTTAAATATTTAAGAACAACATGTCAACGAGTACAGGCTACTCCGGTAAGTTGCGGTTAGGTATGCAAGGCAAACACATTTCCTCTAAAGGCTGGCAAGCAAACACGCGGGCAACAGGAGCGCATGCCCGTGTTTATCCTTCTGTATTAAACGACCCTACCTTACCTTACCTTTCGACGATCTCGTCATTCTTGTAAGCACATAATAATATATTTACTCATCAAAACGGCAGAAGGTTATAATATATTGTAACAGAACTTTAAGGTACATCTGTAAAAATATATATCGTCCACTTGCGACGATAGTATGACGTTTCAAGACATATGTACAGTATTTCTTATTTTTTCAAACGTGTTTTTAAAGTGCACAAACTACGCGAGTTTGTTTGAAACTTGTGTACGCACATGATTTCTTGCAAAATTACTTAACTAAAATATGCTCTAACAATATTGCATGCTATATTTAAAAAGTTAGAATGGATAAAAGGTTTAAATATCTTTTCCTGAAAACACGATGTTTTAAAATCTCACCGTTATTGTAAATGGCTGATATTAGTTTTTGAGATCAATCTAATTACGTTAATGTTGTCGCTCTCAAGGAAAATAGGGTAGTTGCGCTAAAAATAAGGTAGATTGGAAAAACATAGTCATCGAATCGGACGACATCACGTGATCACCCCACCTGCCTATTTCGTTTTACTTGAACATATTATAAAAAAGGACTTACTAGCTCGTGACGCATTATATTCGGATGCGTCGCGGTACACGGACCGCTCTGTTTCAATAGACTGTCCTAGCCCTTTCTACTGTCATTTTGCATTATGATTTAGTTTAATGGAATAAGTTGCTAACTATATACTTAGTTAATCCAAGCTGTATCGCTTCTGATGCCCGAAGCGCCCCCTATATTTCTATATGCACAGCTCTGCTCTCAATATTCTTATATTACCTTAATCCTTCAATCAACCATTTTATATCAGGTACAGACAATCTACAACGTTTTTACGTTACATATATTGACGATATTTTCTTCGAGTTTGATAAGCTGGAGTTATCTGTGTAAAGCAAACGCTCTTTAAGAGTAAACATGAAGTCCACAAGGGTAGTGTCCTTACCCTCGTGTATTAAATATGGCCCTTCTCTTACTTTTACGTCAATACTCTTTGATCTTGCGATGTATGTTATAATATTACAAGTATGTATTACAGGGTCCCTTACCTTACCTTACCCTACCTTTGATAGTGTACTTGTTATATTTTTGTAAGTATGTATTATTTTGTGAAAGTCCTTTACTCGGTCTTACGTCATACTGGGCCTCTTAAAGTTATCGTTTATGTCAATTTCTTTATAATCATTTTCTTAGCCCAGAATAATAATTCAAGAAAAAAATGCAATAATTTATTAATTTCACCTATTCATATTTTAAGAAACTGTAGCTGCAAGTGAATGTACTAGCTGTCTTAAAGCAAATGGTATGTATCACCCATAGAAATTTGTAACTACTTTCGAAAACTAAAATGGTAGCTTCATAAATTTATGTGAGCAACATCATTCCACCGAAAGAAAATAATTGCTTCATTCGTAAATAGGCTTATCGATGACACCTCCATTGATGCATCATACAACTTTTATACACGATTGTACCATTTTTATGCAGAATCCACAAACATATCCATTTATTGTCAAATAATCATATCTATAAAATCTGTAAAAATGTAAAATTGTAACCATGTAGCCATGTGAACATGAAAACATATAAATTTATAAACATATCAGAGTCCACGATTCAAAGGTGTGTGGTTGACCTCCATTGTTTACTCCCACCCACTGTACCATAGCTGATTTTCCGAAACCTTCATGATACACCTCCCTGAAGCATTTTACGAGTTATTGTCTAAGAGGGAATTGGTCATGACAATCAGTCACTGACTCGCGGTTTTCAGTAAAAATGGAATTCACATTTCGTACAACTTGGGATTAAAACGTTCGTTTGTGCAACCGAAAGATGGAAGAGAGATTATACACGTTGATGTCACAAGTTATTTTAGTACACGTGAACGAACCCAGGCTACTCCGACGAGCTGCAGTTAGGTATGCAAAGCAAACACATTACTCTGGAGACTGGTTCGTGCAAACAGGCGGCAACGGCCGTGTTTACCGTTGCGTCGCTGCCCTCATATATTAAACATGGCCCGCGCAACCTTGCCTTGCCTCGTGACGAGCTGTACCATCAAACAAACAAAATATGTATTAGCATTCATGGGTTCATTTTCAGGAATATTTTTGGTTTATTTTCCGAAACTTTTTAAAAGGTGGTTGAACCGTTAGAGCTCGCCCGGGGCGGCACCACCGCCAGCCTCATACCCCGCCGTAAAACAACATGTTCTTCATGTATTGTGTTACAGTTGGGGAGGTATGGTTGCTGGATACACATTATTGAAGGCGACCATCTTAGTCCTCATGAGTAGGAACGCATCTGCGTTCATCCTTAAATACAACTTCTATTCTATTTGAGATTGGACGTGGTTGTCCATGGTCTGCAGTGACCACTCAACACCAGGTGGCCTGCATGCCCGTTTCTTACTCTTTCGCTATAAAAAAAACACATCCGAGAAACACAGCATTTGACAAACTTTGCACAACTGTTGTATTTTACTAACACGCTTCTTTTATTTCAAGCGAAGGAATGTATTTCTAGCATAGTATAAGCCTGAAGTCTACCTGATAGTAAGTAGTCTTGCCTCCCATGGACATCTATAACACGAATACCACCTTAGGTCAAATAAAGACGCATTACTAGTTCTGAGGATTAAGATGGTCAACTCACTTATAAGTGACCCGGCGACTTCAACTTTCCACAGGAAAACTGCTATACCCTAGAAATGGATCAAGGAAAGGTGGAGTACCTTGAACACCGTAGTTGAACAGCACAGGTTGTACCACCTTGAAAATCACTTGCAACGTATTGATGTTTGTAAATAAAGAAAATTATAAGCGTATACAAAACACGTTCATGTTTTCAAAATAAATTGTTATGTATTTTACATTTTAATTTAAATTACATATGTATTTTTGAAATATCTACGTACTTCATAAAAAGTGCATAGCGTAATATTGATCTAATTAGTTTAGTAAATTCAGTAGATACTACTTTATATAACGTATTATATTAAGCACCTTTACATTTAATCGTAGATTCCGAAAACGAAAATAATAAATTGCGACTGAACATCACCAAAACATTTTATTTTTCACTATACAAACAGAGTAATGAATCCGTTTTTCAGCAATTTTACATCGGCATAAAAATAAGGTCGCGGCAGTTAACACGTTTATCGGGCGCTCATTAAAGCGGAGGGCGATCTTGCTTCGGAGTCGTTAAGCGCGCAATAGTTCGCGAGATCCTCGTAAAAAATATCTCGCAACCGACTTTACGAGCGCCCTTTGTGAATGCATCATTAAATTTCCATCTAAATTTAAATTACGAACGGCACGATTCGACGCGCTCTCTCTCACGTGTTTCTGTTTTCCTAGTCGGTGGAAATGTTATAATTGCTGCACAGAGAAACGCAGCGGAGTCGAGAATTTGAAAAAAAGATGACGTCAGTTGGAATTATCTTCAGCGCAGCGCAATTGAAACGGCTTTGCGACGGGCTTAGTGAAAAAGTTGGCGTTCGTTTTAATAATTCCCAGCCCCGGCGCCTCGTCAGAATGCCGTTGTCACTTCGCGGATTAAGCTCCGACACGGTTGAGTTGGGATTTGAGAGTTATTTTAATTTGCGTTTTTGGTATAATTCGGGAAATGCATCTCTAGTTTCTTAAAAACAGCTTTTAATTAAGTAACCCTCGTTATTAATAATATAGTTTTATTTACAGTTATGTCATTGTCTTGTACATTTTCATAAAACCTCATCTACATCAAACGCTTAATGAAATGTGAAGGGCTAAGTACGAGAATGCTATAAGTAAATAGATAAGCGGTGACTAAAAAGTTCTTTAAAACTCATGAGAGACCAGTCATTCTCTTAAAAATATAAAGAGTTAATACTCATCCTTAGTAGGTAATTATGATATTTGATTGAAACAATTTAATTTTACGTCAAATTATAATTATTGAAATCACCGTTTTACTAAATAATAGTTAATTAAAACCAATTTTTCTAAAATGTCTCATTTAACTCCATCAAAATGGCAGCTAAGATCGAAAAAAGGAAAACCGCAAACAAACAGGGTCATTCGATTAAGCGGAATGATTTGCAAATCACTTAAAAAATTCAAACGCTGCCATTTTCGAGTTCCCTTCCGACTTCTGGCGTTGGAATGGCGAATAAAATCGAGTAAGAATAAATTGTGCGACTGGATAAAGCAATATTTGTTCATCTACCCCCGCATTACGGCGCGGCGGCCATTAGCGGGATGCAAATAACGTCTTGTCATTTTTACTTCTTTATTTTTCCCCGGGATTCGAGCTACTTGGCCCCCTCCCACGGATGCCAGTCCGATATGGAAATAAGGATCCCTAAGTAGCATTTACGATTTACGTTTGGACTAAATGTGTCGTAAGTGAAACCTTTATTAAAACATTTTTAAATATGTGGAATACAGTCTATAAATATGTATTTAACTAGTTAATTACGGCAGGCGACTTCGTTCACGTGGTCTTCGGTTTCCAAATTTTTCCAACAGCAAAATTTCTCATGTACTCACACTAGGTCTGTAAGTTTTAAATTGACATAAATTCCTCGTTTATACATTGTTTGAAATGACACGAACACTTGATGTTATATGAAGCTTACTCAAACACATTAGTCTTCCATGTACAAAAAGCGACCGGTGACAACTATATTTTTTATGTGAGAAGAGTAGTAAACGAGCATGCAAACCACCTGATGGTAAGTAGTCGCAGTCCATAGACATCCATGTTTAATCGCAAACACGACCGAAATTCTATCTGAGCTCGAACATAGATACGTTGCTTCTCCTGAGGACAAAGATGGTCACCCAGCTTGAAAGTGTAGTCGGTAACCGTACCACTCCAACCGAAACACAAGTAATGCTTTACGGCGGATTATGAGAACTGCG
Source organism: Phocides pigmalion okeechobee (assembly GCA_018251015.1). Taxonomy (NCBI): domain Eukaryota; kingdom Metazoa; phylum Arthropoda; class Insecta; order Lepidoptera; family Hesperiidae; genus Phocides; species Phocides pigmalion. The sequence goes on along the minus strand of DWON01005309.1, from coordinate 9,520 downwards.
GTGGTACTTCCCCGATCGAACTATAGTTCTCTCATATTTATTTATATAGTATTTAACTAACTTAAAGAAAATTAATACAATAGCTTCATTTTTTCCTGTCACGTAAGATAAACCTTTTATCAAAAGTATAAATTAATCTTTGTTTAGGTATTAAACATTTATAAAGTAGTTAATGATGATTATCTATAAGGTCCTGTTGAACTAATACAATAGCTAAACGATTATAATAAAGATTGTACATAAAAGGCATCACTCACTGTCAACATAGTGAGATCTATGAAAAGCAATATTTATTTATTCCTTCGTTAATGCTCTTAGCATCTCTTGATCAACCTTCAAGCTTTCAATAATCTAAATATATATCAATCCTATATCTATCTCTATATCAAAATCTAAAAAGTATTACATAGGAAAACTAATTAACGTATGTCTAGTTAGTATCTAAATTTAGTTTTAAATCTGTCGTGTCGTGCAGGATTGAATGGGCCGAGTGGAGCGCAGCGGCGCGTGGGCGGCGCCGTAACTCGCGCACAACGAGATGCGTGCGCGCTAACTACCGACGCCGTTTTGTATACAGCATGATTTAAAACAGAATCATATATCGTTTTTTCTTCAAAAGTATTAAAATACTATTATTTTTTTACAATTTTATATAGTATGTTAATACTTTTATATTGTATGTGAACTAATAGGTAATGTCACCTAATCTTAAACTGCTACTTGATAGTAATTAATCGTAATATATTATAAAAATATATTTTATACTACCAGACATAGTACGTGTCACATACTCATACCATACAAATAATAAAAACAATGGAAACGGCTATGGGTCTCAAACAAAGTTATATTAGGCTAACGTGGCTAAGTACAGTAGAGTAAAATCGACACGCCTTTAATTTTTTTTAATAAAGCTATCGCACATGTCGATTAGGTTGATAGATAGGATTAGGATCACGTCATTTTCATCACCGCTAAAACAAAGGGATTTCACTTCTAATTGTTTATACGGTAGGTATATACAATTATTTTTATATGCTTTATATAAAATTGATAAAAATCCCCAAAAATACGTACAGCTCTTCTAATATTTTCTAACATAAGACATAAATATGTAAACAATTTTAATATAATTAATAAATGTATTATACGTACGTGACATTTTTGTAGCAGACATTTTGTAATACGAAGTTACACTACAACAGCACATACAACCAGTTCAACACTAATGATATTGAAAGTTAATCAAATATATTATTTATAAACAACCTGTACAGCAGCGGACGTTGCAAACTCAAATCATAACTATATCCATCCTGCATAGGTAGTTGCCCACCGGATCACTCTTTATGGCCTATAAATGTGTAATTCACGCCACCTTAATCCGGCCCTGTGCGAATAAATCTGGATTAGCCGAGCCTGCAACGATTGTGCGCGATATCTCCTGATTATGCCGTTAACAATTGTAATTGAAAAATAAAATGTCTCCGAGTCCGGCCCTGGTTGACATTGGACTTGCCTTATCGTGTAGTGTATGTTTAACTTGTTGAAGTAGCCTTAAATAGTATGAAAATGTACTCATATCATATTAATAAAATGATGAATTGTAGGCAAAGATTAATTAAGAAAAAGTAAAGGAGAAAACATAAGTAGAGAGAGCAAGAACTTTAAAGGTTAAACGGTGGGAGAACTATAGTTCGACCGGGGAGATACCACCGGCGTCCATATAATCTACTGTAAAGCATTACTTGTGTTTCGGTTGGAGAGGTGCGTTTGCCGGCTATACTTTGAAGCGAGGCGAACATCTTAGTCCTCAGAAGTAGCAACGCATCTACGTACGAGCTCAGATAGGATTTCGGTCGTGTTTGTGGTCGTACGTGGATGTCTATAAGCTGCGACTACTTAACATCAGGTTTTGCATGCTTAGGTTATTTTTGTTATTGTGAGAAGAATAGCAAACGAGTATGCAAAGTACCTGATTTTAAGTAGTCACAGCTCATAGACATCCACGTACAACCAAAAGCACGACCGACATCCTATCAAAGCTTGTACGTAGATGCGTTGCTACTGCTAAGGACTGAGATGTTCACCTCGCTTCAAAGTGTAGCCAGCGACCGCACCACTCCAACCGAAACACAAGTAATACTTTACGGCAGATTATAAGGGCGGCGGTGGTACCTCCCCGGTCGAACTATAGTTCTCTCACCTTTACACACGGTACACAGAAATTTATGAACGCAACATCCCAATTACGTGTAAAACATCACGTAATACCTTAATAAGAGGAATTTCACTAATAATTTCAACACGTATAATGGTGAGGCATTAAACAAATTTCCCGCAGAATTCGTGACCGGTTGCCACATCCCATATTTCATTCAACACGCACAAGAGGATGGAATGTTCGGGCGCGGAAACATGAACAGATAAATGTTACTCGGTGTTTGCAATAACATGTTACATGTTGTTACGATTTATACAACGGGAAACTACCAGAAAATACGTATTACAAGGATAATTATGCTTACAAACGAGAACTTTGCAGAAGTTCTTATGTTTAACACGCTTATATTAGCTTTATTTGCGTCGCTAGCCAAAACGTCTGTCTATTCAATAATTACTTTCGCGGTATAAAACTGTTTAGCCATAAAAACCTAAATATCACAAAATATTCTTCATTTATTTATTTTATTTTCGTTATGACTAGTAGCAAACGAATGGTCATACCCCTGGCCACATGCCATCTGATGCTGAGTGGTCCCTGCAGCCCATGGACATCAACTTAGAACCTCAAAAAGATCTGAATTCCCATTTGGGGTTGTAGATTGATGCATTGATACTCCTGTCGAATGAAATAGTCATCAATTTACGGAAAAAGTGGCCGTAAATCGCACCTCTCTAACCACGGCAGATTATGAGAAATGTTCTAAAAATTAAAAACTATAATAGTATAGAAAGATGACATTTGAAATAGGTATAAGCCAATTAATATCACGTGATTTTATTCAACGAAAATCCGATTGACGGCCTGTATTTGTCATTTTCTATACAACCAATCAAAACAACCCCATCTTTTGACAACTGCTATACAAATGCGATCAATTGACACTTTTAACAATATGAATGTGGCGTTTATAGAAATAGAAATGCTTAAAAGCGTTTGCCATTTGGCTAAAGTTCTGTATTGAACTATTTTAGTAATTGAATCTACGAATTTGAATTTCACACACATTTAATTATTGCATCATTATGAAATTTGATGGTTGAAAGTAGATTTGATAACCGAACAACATTATGATCTACTAAGGTAGGTTGATCTATATGGTCTACTGATGCAGTTCGATGCATAGGCGGTGAAGACCATTTAACATTATTTGGGTAATTTGCTCGCATGAATTAACAGATTTTTGATTGATCGACTCAATGGAATTGACTAAAAATCAAGAAACCATATAAAAATATGTACACACAAGACAAGACTGTATTATCATTACATCATGTCGTCCAAGATAAAATTATTGAAGGTGCTTGCTAAAGTCCTATAAACTGATAAAATCATACCAAAAGGGGTTGCCGTACCAACCCCATGGTTCGTTTTTATCAGATCTGTTTTTATCTGTTGCGTTTATCGTTCAGATTTCTTGTTTTGTGAAACAAAAAAATGATGCTCAGAACATACACAGTTATAAGTACACAAACCGCAAGATCCATTTATAAATCTGGTTAGCCTGGATCGAACCCGGAATCTGAATACAGGTATGGCGGTCTCCATTCGAAGCGGATCTTCACAATTTGGATTATATTAAGATATAGCATAACTTGAGACTTAACAACAGTTAATCGTAACAAACTTCTTTTTTAGTGAGTTGAAAGATATAATAATGAAAATACTTTTACTTACTGCACTAAATCTAATTAACTATAAAATCTGTTTAGGAATACAACACTTCTAAGTGTTTTTCTAAAACCACCTACTGGCATGCCCTTTCTTCTGCATGTAGACCAGATGCCCTTCAAGATTCATCTCGAGGTTCGTGTCCCAAACGATAAGATCAAGTAGGGAGATCGCTCCCATCTTGGGTCCCTCAAGTCCCTGCTGCGTTATGCCGCCATTAGCTAAAGCATTCGCAGTTATTTGTACCTCGTTTGTACTGTCTTAGCCGGCCGTAGGCACAAACTTCCCGGTATTATGGCAAATTTATGTCAGGTATTAATAATTTACGTTAGTTGTCGCTTCGCAAGTTTGTTCCCAGTTCCGCCTCTGTTCGAGTTGGCGAGAGTTCGAGACGTGCCGGTGACTGTTTCTTCGTTCGCATTAAATATTTATTCGAGTTTCAAGAGTAAGTGGATGTCAACTTGTCAATGTTACTTCTCCCGTTCAGTTGGAGGTTTTGTGTTAGGTTTAATTAACGGAATATTTAAGTACAGTCGACTATATAGGGTGTACGTAGGAATTTTATAACACTAATGACATAAATAAGATAGAGGTTATTTAATTCGTACTTTATGATACCTTTGGTTGATTTGATGTTGTTTCAAATGGATTTTGTTATTCGCGAACTTATAAAAAAGTATATAAACAAAAAAGTTAATTTCAAGGTATAATGTTGTAATATATCATATATTATATCTATTTGAATCTAGTTCTTTATTCTTTTTACTTTTAGATTATGCTTTCTATACACATAGCTCCACTTTAGGATTGAGAACGTTGCTTGTATTGTGGTAAATCTTGTCTCGCCCGGATATCGAACCTAAAACCCTTTGCGTGGCGGACCGGCGACTGCTGCATCACGAGGGTCGTCATGTTAGACTTAAATTTAACCTTATTACTTCTTGAATTAAATATTTTAACACAGCACATAGGTTATTTTCATTGCATTTCAATGCAATTCATATTATTATTATCAAAAATACTTAAATCAATTTATTTATATTAAATACACGTATTTAAATTACAAAATGAAACGATATGAGTCATATACTGTCATAGATACGTTACTTACCTACAATAATGTACCCATTCGTAAAGGTCTTACGTAAGTTAGGGAACAAGGGATGAATCTCGCTTCACGGAGCAGGGGGTTATTAGCTAAATAAATTTGCTCACCCAATATGCTCGGTAACTCGATTTAATGGCGATAGAATTGATTCATTCAATTATGAGGAATTTTTAGTGCCCCACCGAGCAGGGCTACTCGTAACTTTGTTTTAGGGGTGTACCCTCGAACCGGGGGATAGTTTTCTCACGAGTTCGCATCCCTTATTGATTTATAATCCTTATCTATTGTTTGTTGGTTTTAATGTTATATTCTTGCATATTTTTTCTGGAAATATTCCTATGACTCACAAATATATTGCATTTTTGCTAAGGAAAATATGGACAAGGTTCCTTTCATGTTTGCCTAAATTAATGATTATTACATTGCGCCACCATCCTAATCAGTTGTGTACCTACTTTACACTATCGTAAACATTCCACAAAGTGCAGTGGTTAAGGCTGCGGTCAGGTAAAGCAAGTTTCAGACTAGTGGCAAATTTTATGTTTACTTTCAGGCTTTGAAGAGCATGATAAGCAGACGATCGAGGCAATTTGATAGATGGCAGTTGGCAGTGGATCGAAACATCTGACAGACGAATTAGTCACTAACCCGAGTTTCTTAACATGCGCTGTTATCACTCATTCGACCAGCGTGGTGAAGTATGCTTCAGGCCTCACCCGATATTAGGATAACGGTGAAACAAAAATGAAACAAAAACAGCCGTGACGACCACAACTCGAGAAATACTACTTAAATAATCCTGACAAACTTACTTTCTAGCTACTTACTTAATCCTAGTAAAAATGAAAAAAGCGCTATTGATTAAAGATCATTTAACATCTAGTATATTCTCTCAGCATAGTTTATACCAATAAGATTCGACACGCTATCATACACGCGCCTCGCTACATCAGACGTCCCAAATTTGACAGGGATTTATGTAGAGCCGTCATTGCCGCCATTAGTACGCTAATGCCCATTACCGGGGGACGCTCCATGTGGAAGCTGTTCTTGTTTCAGCTAATTTATAGCTGGGCCGAGTCACCCGCAAGGTACGATAGGTATACGATCAATGACTGGATCTAATTCTGATTGCATGTTTGTGATAAGTTCATTTGTGAGTAGTTCTTTAAGACATTTTTCTGTATTTACTTAAGATAAATACGATTTTTTATTTACAGCGATGAAAATCTTATAAACTTATTATAATAATCTATTGGAAGTATAATACGAATTATCATAGTGTGCATAACGCAAAAAAATAGTCTCAAGTTATTACATGTGTATAACTCTATATAACATAAATAACTACTAAAATCTTCGCTTCATATTATGTAAGTAAAGATAGCATATGTGACAAATATCAATAATAATAGTTTTTAATTTATTTGTCAACTCTGCAGCTACAGATTCATTATTTAACTGGAATGTGTTCATGATAATTAAGTCAATATACATATTTTTACGCTACAACATTTTTTTGGCTACATAATGATAAAGAGTATCGCCTGTAACCAAAATTTTCCAAAGTATAATCAATGTAACAAATACTTTTGAGTTTTTTATACGATTTTAAACCCACTCACTCAGGGTACGGGTAATTACGATTAACGCTTTTTAATTGCCGATATTTAGAACCAAATGACTCGTGGTCACGGCGGACCTTGTTTTATATTTATATAGGAAAGAAATAGAAGATATAATGCAAAGTCTACGTATGCGCATATTTGACAGGGATTTATGTGGAGCCGTCACATGGCCATTAGTGTGCTAATGTCCATTACGGGAGGCTCTGCAGCTGCTTCTTGTTGCGGCTGATTTGTAGTCAATACAAGTAAGATTAGGGAACGGTTTGGGGTGTAGTTTGTAATCTACAAATACATCATTTCTCAATAAATTCATTTAAGAGGCCTCTTGGTTAGTGGTTACTGCTAATCCGAAGGTTCGAATCTATTAAAGGATAATCGTTTATTATGATGAGTACAAGTATTTTTTTCTATATTTGGGTGGTTTATAATCATACCTAATTATATGTATAATTTGTAACATTGTTACAAAGTACATTACGATTTTATTTTTTACATGGACCTACAAAAACTCAAATATTCTTTTTAAAATGCACAGCTATTATAAAAAAATAAAACAATATTTTTATTCAAAATACAATTCTTTTCAATGTCAATAAGTAAGAAAGGGTATAGGACATGAACTCGTTAAGGGTATCGTTTTAGAGAAAAGACGGCAACTAGAATTAAATGTAATATTTGGAACATGATTGAATCTTCCTGATAACAGTATTAGCACCTGAATACCGCAGTCGTCAGTCCGCTCACGTAGCACGAGTGGCTCGAGGTGCGAGCGTCCAATCACTTCGCGCTAAACTAATAAGGCGGAAAGAGCGCCAGCGCACACACTGCAGTCGCGCTGCATGTGAATCCAGCTTGATTGAAATGCGTAATATATATGGACTGTAATTTTTTTCTCAGGTATTGTACTGAGATTCAGTCTTAAATATTTTGAGGTGTACGATTAAGAATATGTTTTATTAAAAAAAAAAACGGGAGTTTTTATACGTCATTTTTTTATCCCAAAAATATTAATGTTTAAAGGACAACATAACTTGTTACGTTTTATTTATTAGAAACTCGCTAGCATTATTAAAATAACCATAGTTTTATACTTTATTGGTAAAATACAGGAATATTTAAATTTAAGTTTCTTTGATAGTTATTAAGTTTTCTTTCATCCTCCTGATTGAATATCCCATATTGAACAATCTAACACCTCCATACTGCAATTATCAGTATGGTCACGTAGTGCAAGTGACTCTTGGTGCATCCAATCATTTCTAAACTAATAAGACGGAAGAAGTGCCAGCACACACTCTGTAGCCGCGATGCATATGAATGCAGTTAAATTGGAATATATAATGAATATATATTCAGAAAAAGTGTTTTCTGGGCATTCCTATTCTAGGAATACGTTAAAATAATTGAGACTTTATGTTAAAAATACTGAGATTTGTTCAAAAGTAGTATAAACAGATTTCAAAAGTACTGATTTCAACATATAAATATAACTATTACTACAAATATAAATATTATTGTTGGACCTATATATCATAGGTACTTTCCTATTTCCCAAGTGCAACAGAAAAACGACGTCAGCAAACATCGACTAAATAAAAACAAGTAGAAATGAAAACTAATTACGAACTGGGAATAGAAAGAAATTAAAAGCTCGCAGAAAACCGCCGCTGCCGCTTCAAAAAGATGATCATCCATCGTGAACGTGGAGTCAATTTATCACCGGGAGAAAAATGAAAACTCTGTACGCGTCCATTAAAAATAGTCGCACATAGTCGTATGACCCATAAAACGAGAGAGCTACGTGAAAAGAAATACAACTGGGAAAAAATAGTCACCGCCTCGTCAGTCGAGGCACCGGCGCTGCGGCCAAAAAGAAAACCAATTTGCCCGCATCAAAAGGTTCGATCCAATCGCAACGTATCCACTCATTTGATATTTTCACCCGACGATAGAGAACAAATTACAAACTGTCGATTTACGCGAATTATTAGCGCTATTTACTTTTCTGTCACCTGTCGATCGAGACGGCTTATGGAAATCGTTTAAGCCCTGCATTAGAAGTTTTCCCATTAACGTGCCCCATTGGACTTATTGTATTGTATTAAAATTCAAGATTAGCAATAAGCCGTGTTTCACGCTTCCTGGTACTGATTTTCCGTAATTTCCTGCTTTTTCCAATGAACGGAAGCGGTTTCTGTATTTAATTTTATTCAGACATTTAACATTGATTATTTTTATTATAAACAAAACTCCCTTATATTTCAATTCGTGAATGCGAATTATTTGAGCGAAATCCAAAACAAAGCCATCGAATGTCCAAAATTCTAATCGAATACGTGCTCGTATCAATAAGCGTCACGCACTAACACATGAATTCTGCCTAAATTTGTTTCCATGCAGCGCTGGTTGCCGTCATAAATATGTACGACTGACAAGCCTCCCCTCGGTCGCCATGACGACCGCATCGTCCTCCCGCGCGAGCAAACGTATCTTTTTTCATAAACGATATCTCAACGCAGAATCAATTAATTCTACCTCATAACAATGAATTGACGGTTGTAAAATACGTCGAATTCCTCGAGAGTCGACATTTTTACCTGTTGGGAGTTAATGAGAGCGCCATATTTTAGCGACAGTGGTCGATAAATCATATCGGCAAGATTGATGCGAGCGGGCGAAAGGGAAATGGTTTGATTTGTGCGCGCGGACGTGCGACGTGACAATGGCGTGACGTCACTGCCTCCGCTGCAGCGTTTTGCGCGTGCTCGCGATAATAGACAATGTTTTCAGACTTTCGCATTACAACATAAATAGATGAATACTTCCTTTACTGGAACACGTGTTCCAGTAGAAGATTGAAATTTTTATAAAATTTCAAATATCATCAAC
>DWON01005308.1:0-15081 GCA_018251015.1 Phocides pigmalion okeechobee | reverse complement strand
TCTCAAATCAAACACGGAGATTTCAATTATTAAATAAAATAAAAACTTGAGTTTTCAAACTTGTCACGTTATTGAAGGAAAGAAGCGATATGTATAACCACGGGCAGTAAAGCACGGCAGATGGGTTCTAGTGTGCAGTGCGTTTGATGTTCTCCTATTATATTAAAGCCAAAAATTTTATGATTGACATTCTATACAGAAACAATGAACTATTTTATGCCAGACATTTTAAATAATGACAAGGTATTCTAAATAATGTATGAAAATACATTCCGGTTGAAATAATTAGGAAATTAACAGGTGTAGTTTTAACAAATGAAACTTATTTATTTTGTATAGGGGTTCTTTAACGTAGAAATAAATTCATTTTTGAATATTTTATTTCAATATATTTCAACATACACTAAATGATTGTATGAATTAATAAAAATTTAAGCTTTTATGTAAACTGAACCAACGTAACGTTGCTTCAACAAATGCTTGTACAAACAAATTGTAGTAGGTACAGTGTTTACATACAGCTATGATTTTTAGGATTCAATGTACGCATGCAAATTTCGAAAAGTTAGCTTACAGAATTTTAAAGTTATAGTTTAATGTAAAATGGTTATCCTAATCATTAAGGTAATGAATTTTATGATTAAATTTGAATAACTACGAATAAAAGTATGTATAGCTATAACCACGTTCAATATTATAAGAAATGAGTTTATTTATCTCGTTTGTATATAATATATACATATTCAAATTCAATCTTACTTAAGGAGTAAGCATGACTACGTTTGAGGTGACACACACATATTTTTTTAATCTATTGTCGGTTCAAAATGCGACCTCTAGCCTCGACGCAATCGCCTTCTCGATAATCGATCTGTTACGTTTCATCACCTTTTACTTTTTTCTATTGGATACTTAATCATTAACTTGTATTTAAAGATAAGTTATGTGATAAAGGAATTACTGCAAAGTGAATCACAAAAATTGCCTTCACTGTAGCAGCGGGTTAAAGGATAATGACAAGGAATTAGAGAAATAAATTGAAATCGTGTTCTCTTAGACATTTTTTTGTTAATTTTTTGTTCTTATTGTGTTGAAATTTATTGTATATCTTTGTAAGTTGTATTGACAGTAGACTATTTTAAACTTTATAACAATTTAAAGTTGGTAATTGATTGGTATGAATCACGATTCAGTATTTTAAACTACAGATTACTCAGTAGTAAAACTGCTACCATAATTATGAGTAAATAAACATTACTATCTAAGCACGTCTAGTGTTATCTATTTACAAATAATATAGTTTCGCTAATCATATTCTACTTGCAAATAATTTGCTTGCTTTCATTATGTTATGAAATATTATTTTGATTACCGGATTACTTCATCTAAACCTAATACAAAATAGTATGTCAAATAAATAAATAAATCTGGATTCAGAGAGCATTCAATTGGAACGTTTGTGTTTTACGGCGTGTGGTATCACATTTAAAAAGTAGGTACTTATTGTACCTATTGTAGTTAAGTAGTTTTTTAGGCTGCCTAGGCTAACTTCTTTCTAAAATGTGACGGCCTTTCGCAATGCCGTGTCTTTCCTTAATATTTTTTTAAGCTAACAATCTAAATCTAATGTTTCGACGTCGTTACAGATTAAATAAAGTCTATTTTAATTCAATGGAGATTATTTTGAACATCAGTAGACTTAACACTCGTTAAGTATGTATGTTAAGTGTGTGTGTCATTTTGATTGAGAGACGACGAATAAAACTGCAAATCACTTATTATTTCTGTTTTTTTTTTTAATAAGATCTATAGTGGATCCAGTAAAACTATTTCATGTCTTTGTTACTTAAATGTAACATAATTTATGATTATGAGCTTGTTTAATAACAAATTTAAACTTTTTCCTAATATTTGTGAAATGTAATGAATTATTCATTTATATTTGTATATTGCATTTACATATGTGAAGTAGTCTTTAATATTATATAATGATTTATTTTATTAGCATTTAAATAAGGAATAACGATATTTCAATAGTTTTTTTTATTAAAGAAAGTAGAAATAAATATTACAAAAAAATTTTCGTCATTTATTGTTGTTCCTCAAAGTTATAACAAGGTCCATCGTAAGAAAATCTAAATACAATATTCAAAATGTTGACTTAACATACAACAGATCTTATTTTCTTATAGGCTGTTCATAATACTTATACGTAATATATGAAAATATTGCATGAGGATGGGTCGAAAGAGCGGAGTTACATAATAAGTTAAGTTTTTTGACTCCCATAATGTAGGTATATTTAAATGAAATTTAGTTGAGTTGGTACACAATCGTAATTTATGGTTGTTTTTAAAATGAACTGATCACTTTCCTCAGATCCTAACTTCGTACAAGAGCATGTGCGACAAATTCTTTGATCTCGGTCAAATTCGTATGTAAAATCTGATTTAAAATTAAGAATTACAACAGAATGAGGTGAATTTCCATATTACCAATTGATAATCTTTTTTTTACCAGAGTCTATACTACAGATTCGGCGCATAATCTGTCATGGCGGACAACGGCCAGCTGTTAGTGTTGGGAAAGCACGACATACTACATTTGTGATTTGTCATTATAACACTACAAAAATAAGTTGAGTTGATAAAACAAATAAATGCTGTCATAAATAATAAATATCGCAGTTGTCGTATTTATACTTTTCGTTCATATTTTTCGGTCAAAGCTAATAGTAATATATAATAGTAATTGCGTATCAAATTAACGTAAACTTATCTATAGATTAAATAATAGAAATACTTAATTATAATCCTAGATTAATTACTTTAGAATATTTCATTGTTTCCTTATTTTACTGAGTCTTACTGTAGGCGCGTGTAATCTTTCAGCACATAACTCACAAAATTGGGCCATTTTGACCTTAAGGTTTGATAAAATCAAACGCGAATTTTGTTTACGAGTGATATAATGTCATCACAAACAACAGTTCCTCAATAACGACTCAAATCTCAAAATACCATTATTATATAATATTATGCTCACTAGCAGGATATCGAAATTGATGAGACAATACTACCGATTCGAATACCTTCAAACAGCTCACATTGTCATTTAGCATAATATCTAGGTGTACTAGAGCTTGTACTTTGGTGACCAAAAAACTGATAAAAATGTATGTATATTTTTACATACATACATAAACTGATAATTTTACATGCAGACGTTGAATAAACACTCGTTTATCGCACGTATTTGTTCTCGTAGAAATCGAACCCACAACTTTCAGTTTATCTGTCAGGATAACTAACCAGACCAAAATGGCAGTCATAATGATTTTAACAATTACCTCCTTTTATAAATCGTTAAATATTGTAGGAGAGTTAAGAAAAAAGAACTTAATTTAACGTATTTTTATAACGCATATCAAAACTGTTTTCTTAGCATTTATGGCTACTGCAATTCTTCATTTTTAAAAAGCAGTACTTCTGCCCATGGGCGTACATTAGGTACGTTATCAACTTTAAGACGAAAAGCCCTGCTAGAAATCGATTACAAATCCATAGTTTAGGAATTAGTTAATACACCTACGCCTGTAACTATCTACAGTAATCCCATTAGAAATCGATTACAGACGCGTTGCTATGAAATAAGTTTAAACAACGAAGTCCATATATTCATAACCTTTATACCATGACGACGCAATAATACTCCTGTTATAACTGAAAATATATAGTTTTACAACGACACCGATTACTATATAATATGTCCAGAACAAAGCGATCAACAAATAATGTAAAAAAATAACAAAATTATAGGACACCATTATGAATTTTAAAAATTCACTATCAGATCAGAAACAGATCGATCTTTATACTACATCTGGGTTTTTACCACCATCTTTTAAACCATCACATATATGTACCTATGAGTCAATTCTTGTATTACTTAGTATGCATAATGATTTAAAATGACAAGTTATTGTCTATTCGTTGCTAAGAATACAGCTAATTCTTAAGCTTTATGAGAATCAACTGTAGGTCACAAACAGCAAACTTTAAATAAGTTTAAAAAAGCCTTTTTTGAAGAAGTTGTGGTAAGGCCCAATTTTTCTTAATTATATATTTATATTACATTTATCTTATATTATATTTCAAATGCACTCGTTAGACTTAGGCTTCTGTGTGGATCATAATTCTTTAGAATCCTCTGGCAAGCTTAAAAACATTTTCGAACACGTAATGGTGAAAGAATTGCACGCCGCTTCCATCCATTCAGGCTTGTTCTTCCACCCAATAAATAAACCATAAACGGGTATTCCTGCTAGTATGAAACCGATGCCAGTACCCACTTGAATAGGTTTATCGAAACAAGAGAATCCTACGAGGAATGTACACGTAATTAAGTAAGCGATAGGCATTATTAGGTTGACGCGTATTGGTCGCATTAGCTTCGGCCTGGAGTACCGCATCCACAGTAAACTCGCAATGGAAATAAGAGTGAATATAGCTTCCACTGCAGACACGTACACGATGAGTTCATCCACTTTATTGAACATAAGCAACACGAGAGTCACCAGGCACTGAAACAAGAAAACCAATTAAATTTAACAATACAACCATCATTATTGTCAAACAAATATACGCCCATCACAGAGCCAAGTGCGGATTAGTAGACATAACACACCTATGCGCACTTTACAGAAAATGCTCAGACGTGTAGGTTTTCTCACGATATTTCATTTATCGTTAAGAGAGAAATAATTAATTTCTAATATGCACTTAACTTCAAAACCTCTGAGGTGCTATGGATTCGAATCTCCGCTCACCATTGCGACATGCCGGAATTTTACCAGTTGGGTATGAGAAATTGTAAACTTACATTTATCCCTATCATTGTCTGAAAGATTTCCTAAAAACCATGTCGCTCTAGAACGATCTCCACTTAGTGCCTAGGCTTAGATCGTTTAGTTGTAGAGTATTTTTTAAAGGGGTGATTAAAATCATTTCAATTAAATTACTATAATAATGTGGGATCATAAATGCGGCGACCGTACTAATTCTCAAGAGTAGCAATACATAATTTTTTCTACAAGGAGTTGGTTATAAAGGTCTATGAGTGTCAGTGACTACTTTTCGTAAGTAAATGTTAATTCAGTTTTATTTAAATATATATGGATACAATATTTTGTAGTTGGTTAACGTTTTGGAATATGGGTAGGGCTCCTCATCGTGAGGGCAGATCCGCGTTGACCTGTGGGGTAGTGATGAGTTGATAAGAACTATTAAATTATTAAAAGCTAGAACTCAAAATCCGCCGTAAAGCAATTCTTTTCTCTCGGCTGGAGAGGTGGGATAGTTGGTTACACCAACAAGTGAGCCGAACGTCTCAGTTCTTAGGACCAGCAACGCATCTATATATATGCTGTCAAACAGGATTTTACACCAGTTTTGGCTTGCTATAGAGACCATTTAATATCAGGTGGCTTGCACGCTCGTATGCGTATAAAAAAAAATATTTACCATAAAAATAAGGGATGGTACCGGCGTGAGTCGCCTTATGTCTATGAGTGATATCGCGAGTGGCAGGTGACCGTTCCTGGCGCCGACGAAGAATAACCGGGATGAAGCGTATATCGCCCCGTTTAGCGACCCAAACGTGCACAAAGCGACAAATATAGGCATGATCCAGGACATAAAAGATAGTATTTTGTCGCTGAAGAAGATGGCGACGGTGTCCGTTGCCTTAATGTCGTCGCTGTTAAGCACCGCAAAGTATGCTAGGTTTGTTAGTGTGTACACGAAGGTCACAATTGGCATCGAGATACAAATGGCTTTCGGCAGGTTCCTGTAAACAAGGAATTTACAAATCAGTAAAAATAAGAAGCATGTATGATGGCCCCCAACTAGATGGAAGGACGACCTCATAAAAGTCTCTGGGGTTAATTAGGCACTGGCCGCACAAGATCGCGTTGGAGATCTATGGGAGAGGTCTATGTTCAGCAGTGGACGCCAACACGCTGAAATGATGATAACGTTAAAGAAACATGTATACTTTTTAAAATAATATTTTTGTGGAATTTATACATTTTATTTATGTAAGGGTAACGGTAAACAACATTAATGCTTTTAATTCCACAAATGGACAAAAAGTTTAATAAGGAAGACTTTCATGAATTGATTGAATTATGAAGATTGTCGTTGAAAATGACGGAAATAAGCATACCGAAAGGTAAATAGTCAATAGTGTTATATGAAAATAGTGCATGAGATAATTATTTCTTTTATAACTTCTATTCAATCATACAAAGTTAGTATAAATTATTTTATAAATACTCTAAGAAGGGTAAATGTATGTTATATTTTAATCTTTCCTACAATGTCAATGCCACAGGCTGATAGAAATAACATTACTACGACAGCGAAAAAATGTTGGCATAATATGTTCTGAGCAAATCCAGAACGGGTTGTTTTAAATAATACTGAAGTTTTCATTAACACTTACTTGTAAGGCTCCTTTAGTTCTTCCGTAACAAAGTTCAGATAATTCCAGCCGGAGTATGAAAATAGTCCATAGTAGAAAGCTGACGCAATTGCCCCAGGCTCTGTCACCGTTCCCTGCATCATTGACTGAAGATTTTCCGTGTTATGGGAGAACATATACCCGATACCGGCGAAGAATATTACTAGTAGTGCTAATACTTTGGCTGCCGTGAAGGAATCCTGAACCTTAGTCACCCATTTAACATTATAGCAGTTGATAGCCGTCAGGAAACCTGAAATTAAATGGAATGGACGCTTTATATTCCGCCAATATGTATTATAAACATACAAATCTATGATTATCATCATAAATCCATTACTGTCCTAGCTGGACACGAGTTTCTTCTCAGAACAAGGGCAGTTTGCCCTATGACTACCAGGACCTACCGGGTCTACCACGATGACCAAGTGCATATTGGTAGACAGCACATATAATTGAAACTTTTTGGAAAACTCTCAAGAACGCCGGTTTCCACACGACATTTTCTTTCAACGTAAAAGTAACTCATTTGGTGTACATTTTCTTTCAAAGAGTGTTACGTTACAATGATTGCTCCTTAACCCAAAATACAAGTTATACCTATTTATCTGGAACTCTTTATAAAATATTCAATTTATTCCGCTTGCAGACTCGTTTATATGGCATTACAAAAACATTTTTATTTAATACTTTATAAACCTATGGTAATCTCTGTAACTCAAGTAAAATACGAAGAATCTATCAAAATTTTTCTTGATGTTTTTAAAAAATTGATGACATATTTGATAAAATCAAAGAACAGATAAGCACCTAAGTTATGGTTTAATGAGATCAAAATTAAGGATCACGGAAAATACTCGTATGAAAATTTTTGTAAATCAAACAAATATTAAGCTAAACCATCACCTTATTTATATTGCCCAATTGACACAAATGTAAGGGGGACAGTGGCCACGGCAATGAGGAGCTAAATGGGCGAATCGAATGTAGTCATACCACAGATAATAAAAACAAGAGTTATAAGTATTTTGAAGTTACAAAAGCTTTTTAAACTGCTCATACACGGACTTCAATAAACCACTAAGTTGGTCTTAATAATGAAATTGCCAAGAAGGGACTCGGTCCCTAATTAAACCCCTCGAGGCAATTAGCTTGAACGGTTAAAAATATGATTGGTGACTTAAGACATGTATAAAGATGTTTGATAGATTAGTAGTACGAATATAGTTCGGTTAAGAAAGTCCCACCGCTGTTAAAAATCGACGTAGCGCAATTATTATTGTTTCAGTTAGAGAAGTGCGGTTATCGAGTTGCGCGAGGGTATTAGTTTTTTATGTGAGAAGAGTAGCAAACTACTTGATGTTAATTAGTCACTGGAGCCCACACACAACCTCAAACAGGACTGAAATCTATATCTGAGTCCGAACATAGATGCGTTGGTACTCCTTAGGACTGAGATGGTCACTTTGCTCCAACCGAAACATAAGAATTGCTTGATGGCAGATTACGACACCGATCGAAGTATACTTCAACCACCAATGAAACAACGAAAACAACGTTTATAGTATGGGATATGACATTCAATGCTATGGTCCTGTGTTAGATGCCCTTATTGTGTATGGGCAAGATAATTCCGCGCAAGTGTGTTAGCGATGCGGGAGGAAGCCCTCATTATCCTGTCAGGCACAATCAGCGCCGCCGTGTCGACCACCGCGCGAATATAAAGGTGCCTCCAGACCTGCACATTCGGGTACTATCGACTCGATCTCTCAATCGATCATTAAAATCGTTTCGGTTCATTCGTATGAATAAATCTTTTCAGCTGCCTTTCTAAATCGTAGGTAATAGTCAGTCGGCCTTCGCAATCGAGCTGGTCTACAGGCACCTTTAGGACGCGGCGACTATCGCCCTTTTGCTACAACGCTTTAACGTGTCACATACAATGGGCTCTTCGTCAACTGCCACTTAACTATTTTTAAAGGCGAGACGTCGTGATTCTTTATGACCTGACAATGGAGAATAATATAAGGCATTTCAAATCAGTATCACTAAACCAGATTTGTTATTTGTTGAACGGATTACATTTTTACAGTACTAGTTGCAATTTCCTTATATATTGAAAGGCCGTGACATATAAGGGAAAGGAGCATAACTAAGTTTCAGATCAAAAGACACTAAGACTTAAGTACATAAAATTTCAAATTTTAAGAGAATTATTTGCTATAGTGCACATGTAAGAGGTATACCTTCAGTAAAATTATTCAGTGGTACTTGAAGGCAAATCGTGTTTGCTATCATTTGATATTATAAAGTGTGCATACATTATTATAACCATTTACAAAAAGGTAAATAAGAAACCGACTCTCATCACTATCATATTTTATCAAAATCCCAATGCATTGTACAAGAACAATCAGGTTTAAGAAGGAATTACACGAATTCCGAATCGAGAGTTCTTAGAAGGACGCTTCGCGAAGGTACAGGTCGTTTGGGACCGGCTTTGCAAGGGGTATGTAACAATATACAGCATCAAAATGAAGGGTCTTGCACATGTATGTAATTTATAACTGACAACAAAAAACGAAGTATTTCACGCGCCGTTCGGCCGAGTAATCTTCAGCGCAATAACTTTCACGGAGTGTCTAATTAGTTTTCGAAAGTAATCTACAAGTTTGATTGAGAAGTATCAAGCGTACATGCAGCCCAGCGGACGTTAATAATATTTCAGTCAGTGGACATCTATTATCCAACTTCAAATAAGACAAGAATCTAATCTGAATCAACGTTCTACGTTGATGACTAAATTGGAAGATCTCGTTTAACAATGTCTTTTTTAGTCATAGCCGTCTTATGCCACGCAAGGACTATGGGTATAGTTTGAATCCTTAAAATGTATAAAGATTGAAATAAATGTTATGATAATACTTCGAAACGTCATATAGTTCCTGATTCACATTTTAAATTAGGTATTACCTTAGCTATCTCAAATCAAACACGGAGATTTTAATTATCAAATAAAATAAAAAACTTGAGGTTTCTAACTTGTCACGTTATAGAAGCAAAGAAGCGATATATATTCTCTTATTAGAGTAAGTACAGCAGAAAATGAGCTTGTTAGACAACTAATATTTAAAGTCATTACACCACATGGACATCTAGTACCAAACTAACGGGACGGAAGTCATATCTAAAGTAAATACATTGCGGCTTCTGTGGACCATTATGGTCATCTCGCTTGCCCGTTAACCGGTTACAAATTATCGATAAGAAGAAATACAAACACCTCAGGTAGCGTGTACAATTTACAATTTCGCGTGAAGATTAAAACAATATTGTTTTGACATGGCGAGTTACATCTAATACATGAACTAACCAAATAGATTTGATACAAGGCGTACATTATCCGACAGTACGACAAATCAAACATTTATTTTCGGCTGCGACTACAATACCTTACGTTCGCATCTGTGATCGCTATCTTTGTTAACTGTTCAAACAGCTGTGAAAAAATTCTTGATGGCACTTCGAATAATAATTATAAAATTGTCAGATATATTGTATTGAAATTAAACGTTCAATACAATATAGAATGAATATCGTTTGTAAATGTATTTTACCTTGCTGTTTATATTTTGTAGCAAAAAAAATCTGCTATTTTTACGGTTAAGAACTGTAATCTTCATTTTTGTCCAATAAAAAAGTTAAAAATTAACTTATCCTTATATATCTCTGGTTTCAAAACTCAAAAAATTAGAAAAAAATACAGAAGAATCTGTAAAGTTAAACAACATTTTGTTTTTTTATTTAGATTATATGTTTTTGTAATGATTTGTGGATTTTATATGTATATGATGCCTGCAATAGAAACATTCTTATACTATTAGCGATAATCTAGGAAAGTACATACATAAAAGCAAGGCGACGCAAACAGTAAGAGCTTAGAGTGCCTCAATGTACATACATATATATCTAAAGTTTCTAGCATTCTTACATAAAAATCAATATAAATGTCTTCCAGATTAAACTTTACGGGATCTACATTTAATAAAGTTGAATTATCTTTACTATCCTTCTTCATGGTGAGATCCTGTTTAATGTCAACATCTATATGATTATCTACTTAGATGTCGTGATGTGTTTAAACACGACATGTCCGCAGTACGTCGTTGAAGAGTTGGGTACTCGGCAAACTGTCCTAATTGCGTCATTATATTTAAGTTACAATATTATTGCAATGTGCCTTAATTACTTATTATATCAAATTTCAGTTTGATTAGGCAAGTGAAAGTATTTACTAAAAAATCATTAATGAGTTATAAGGTATGAGTTTAATAATCCATATCATTCTATAACTCATTATTTTCAATTGGCAGAACTATTGTTCATCCAACATGGTTAAGAAGAAATCTGTTCCCAATAAATAACACAACATTTAAATTTATAGCCCGTTTAAGAGGCAAGGAGCTACTGACAGACACACAAATATACATATAAGCTTAGAAGAATCCTGGGGGTAAAATATGATAGTTATTTAAAAGGTAAGAGAACTAAAGTTCGACCGGGGAGGTACGACTGCGGCCCTCATAATCCGCCGTAAAGAATTACTTGTGTTTCGCTAGGAGAGGTGCGGTTGTCGGCTACACTTTGAAGCGAGACGACCATCTTAGTCCCCAGGAGTAGCAACATATCTACGTTCGAGTTCAGATAGGATTTCGGTCGTGTTTGTGGTTGTACGTGGATATCTATGGGCTGCGACTACTTAACATCGGGTGGTTGGAATCTTCGTTTGCTACCCTTCTCACATAATAAAGAAAACCTTACACGTAACGACAGCAGCAATGAGAGAGACGGCTTCTCGCTCGGGTCTGCACGGTGTCCAAAGCGGTTGGAGGATATTCTCTGCGAATGTCAACGCGGTGACAGCGTTCGCAGTGGGCACAAGAATGAACAGCGCTGCCCAGAGGTACAGGAAAGCGGGTAGGGATCCAAACGCCTCACCGATATAAGCGTAGTCGCCCCCAGATTTAGGGATCATTGTACCTGAAACACGTAATAACAGATTTTAGGTCTACACTTTGAATTAAATCTTTGACAAAGGGAGATCTCCCTTCAGGCGAGTTCTTGTCGCCTGGGGAGCGGCCGTGCTCCAATAGTCTCATTTCGGAGTTTGTATATATACAAGATATTTAGAGAACTTCAATAGCGTGATTCAGGATACGTGTCGAGCAGCGGAAAGTCATCACAAGTCTTTAAAAATTAGATTGGTACAACTAGATCAGAAAGTTGCTCAAACTCTTATGAGTGAGGTTTATATCTTTATGAGTAGTATTGATTTATCGTGGGGTATGATGAAGTATGTAGAATATAGATTATATATTAGATATTGAAGAAATAGGTTAATATTTACTCGTTGCCAAAAAATGTCAAATCATTACTCATTATGATTGAATCAATTTGTTACCTCTCTTCATTCTTTTGACTACTTTCTATTATAAATGTAAAGTCAGTCCTGTGTAATATTCTACGATACTGGCACTTTTTAAATGGAAAAAGATAACATTAAACTATACTGGAGTGCATTGAACGTTTTAAAGAAATGATTTTTAAGCCATATATTAAAAAAGATCGATGCATTGTTTTACATCGAATAAAAATATCGATATAATTTTAGAACATATCCAGGATAACTTTATATCTACGTTGTATATAGATGTATTTATAATATATATTATATATAGTGTCTTTAAACAAAGTTACATTGTAATATTAAGTATATTAAAGTATACCGAAATAACGCGGATAAAATGTTGCGAATTGATAGTTATGTCGATACATGCCAATGTGTCGCCCAAGTTCGGAAAAGAAAAGGTCGATGCACCGGCGATGTATTACACTTAATTTCAAGCTGCAATGGACTCTCCATAACTCAGAAATGTTAAAGTGACACACTTGCATTTTTTGTTAATATTCAGTCATTATTGTCATTTTTATGATTTTAAGACCAATTATAATTATGGTACTGCGATTTGTTTTTACCCGTTTGACCCGTTAGTTTTCTATTTTTATACAAAAAAAAGAAAAGTGGCATTAGTTAATTTGGTATCTGAACAAATTTATTAGTTATTTAGGATATGATTACCATTATGTACACAAATAAATATAATATATACGTTTATTTTTCAAGAGCAAATCGACCAATTTGAAATCTAATGTTATGTGTAAGATATTGTAACAATGAAAGTGGAAGTAATTGCTAACAGAGGTGCCATTTTTGCTACTATTCCAGTATTCAATTGCACCACATCAGAGATCTCAAAATGGGGTTAGTTTTTAAAATTCGCATTGTTGTTTATCGGATATTAGAATACGATCATAATAAGAAAGTAATTTAATTTTTTAGCATAAATAGTATTATTTGCGCCACTGCGTATCGCATCATCAATCAACTTGTAATGTAATAAACAGGCGCAAGTTCTGGATCCTATAAGACCTAGAAAATGACATTTTATCATTGTGATTGTTTTTTAAGTCATACCTAGTGAAAAATCACTCTGACTTATCACTTCTGTTATAATTTATCTTAAACCATTTGATATCGGACATCTTAGATCTATAGCTATGATTTTCGAATACTATTCAATTTTATTATTATTGAACCTAGCATGATTATTTTTAGACATATTTAAAATAATTAAACGGTTAAACCCACGTGTATTTTCGGGATAGCTCGACTAGTGTCAAATCTATTCGGGGGTTTTTATTCATATTGCTATACCGAAAACGACATTATTATTTTATACATAATAATAGTTATTTCAAAAACACTAACTTGGCACTTGTCTATACCAACTTATTTGAACTTGGCTTCTCTTTTTACCATTATGTTTAGGAGGAGTATCAAGTACACCCATATTAGGTGAGGAAATCCATTACCTATTTTTAAATGCAGAAATAGTGAACATGGACTTCCTTATTACGCAATGGACTTAATGGTTACGACATTCGAGATTATAATAGAATTCGAGAGGAAAGTATTATTAACTTTTAAGCTTATATCCGTCCGTTTCCGACAGATTCAATTCACGTATTTTTTATATGTGTAGCATGATTATTAGAGTACTAATTAAGATGACGAATTGCTAATAGACGTAAAGTCATGATGTTGATATTAAGCTAATGTTCAATATCCGAATTTAATAGTGTATTTTAATGTGACTATATTATTTTATTACACGACATGTACACGAATAATAAAAAAAACAATATATTTATGCAATTTGCTATTATATTAACTTAATACACTACCTTTTTATATTTTGATATGATAATACGATTTCTGACACTGGCCATAGAGTAGATAGGACTTAAAAAAATCATAAAAAGAGCGGGGTTGAAAAAAAAAAATTGTGGTGAATTAACGAAATATGAAAATTAAACCTAAGATTAAGGTGATATTTTAGAACTTTAAGAAGAACTCAGAGGCACGCAGGTTGAAACGCAATGGGTTGCTAAGCCAACAGAACAAGTGATCATTAAATTTTAATACGCACCTGGTTTGAAAAAGTCATAAATGCAACCCGGAGGTTCGAACCCCGGGTTCTTTGCGGAAAAAGCGGAATTTTACAAGGTTATCTGTTTTTATATTGGTAGGTAAATTCGTAATGATAAAATACCATGTGATTCGGAAACCTCAAGGACCAACCAACCCGAAGTTACCCTAAAGCATGGTAGAAAGTTTGCCCTTCATCATTCTCATTACTCTTTGTTTAATACACTAGTGTTATCATGCGTCTTTGCTCGCGAAATATAAACTTAACTGTCTGCTATAAAGTGTATAGCAATAAGTAATTTGAAAAACATTGCTTAAAAAACGGTTTTATTGATTAAAATATTTTTAGGCGGTGATCACTTCCAAGATGTTTTAGCATGATAGTGCTTAGTCTAAGTTAAGAGCAGGGGCACATGCATTGTTTAGTACAAATTTTAAGACTGATTAAATTAGTTACTTTTGCCTTTTATATAATAGTAGGGATTATGATTTACTAAAGTAAAAGTCCATGTGGCATCCATGTATCATACGGACCACCATATTGAACTGTAAAAGGCGTGATTTCTTGTTCGATCTTCGTACATGTTATAATTGTTAGTATGTATGTGGATATCTTAACAATTAACATAATTTCGTTGTTAATTTATATTTCTGTTCTGGGTTGAGGTGTTTGTGTACTATTTGTGTACATGGTATCTATAATTTAAGGAATCTTCATGCGGAGCACGAAGGGTAATTTACAATTATGTACCACATATCGCTACAAAAGTAACATAGTATAAAACACAGTTGCTTCCCGCCGTCTGTAGATTTAGATCTTTTAAACTACGCAACGGATTTTAATGTTTTTTTTTTATAACGAAAGAGTAAGAAACGGTCATGCAGGCCACCTGGTGTTAAGTGGTCACTGCAGTCCATGGACAACCACGTCCAATCTCAAATAGAAAAGAAGTTCTATTTAAGGATGGACGCGGAAGCGTTCCTACTCTTGAGGACTAAGATGGTCGCAT
>DWON01005307.1:0-15082 GCA_018251015.1 Phocides pigmalion okeechobee | reverse complement strand
ACTAATTATAATAAAAACCTAACCTAAACAATCTAAAGGGAGTCCGTGCCCATGCGGCATGGTTCCAAGAACACTAGCTGCGTTTCTGCATTGAATAGCAATCGCAATTCTCTGCGCGAGATATGATGTGTTTTAGATTGTATATCCAAGCGCAACAGCGATTATACATATGTACAACATCTGTTAGACTGCTCGTTTGCTAACGTGCTCACATATTTAACTGTTACTGTTTAAAATTACACAGCTTTTCAAAATTACCATTTAAAAACCATAAGCTGGCACGTCCCTTGTTTCAACCCTTTTCGTGTAAATATGACGTGTTTCAAAATAGATGTGGAGATAGCTATATTTCCAAGGTTACTCGTGTCGCGTAACAAAAGAAGTGTTAATCGCATTTTTTTATCGCCGTGATAAGTTTACTGGCGTTTTGTATAATTAAAGGGCGTAGAATAACTTCGATAATATGTGTTATTAGCAGCTTTTTATTAGTTATTATATCGTTACATTTATTATAGTTTTAGCACCTAGCTACCTAGCCTCTAATTTTGTTATATAGTACTGTAGTCCACGGTTATGCTCGGCTTGCCCGATGAACTAGAAAATAGAAATTGTATACAGCTTGGATTCAGATAACAGTACAAAAAGTATGAATTTAGTTATTTAAAAATATATTACATCTCTAAATATTACAAAACATTGACCCGCGTCGCGTCTGTCTGTCTGTGTTCACGATAAACTCAAAAAGAACTGGACGGAATTTCTCACAGTTTTCAACATCAGGTAGAATTACTCCTGAGGAAGGTTTTGGTGCATAATAACTTAAGTTCTTTTTTGTAAATTGGGCGAAAAATTCAATATTAACTGGATACATGTATGCGTAGGATGTTTCATATTTTGAAAATGTATAAAATAAACGCGAACGAGGTCGCGGGTACAGTTAATGTTTTTATAAAAGAAACAGATAGTAAAGTTTAATTTGTATTTAGTTCACATTTAAAACTGGCAGTAAGGTGAGTGAAGTGATAGAGTAAAATGATAAAGAAGAAATGACATAACTCACAGTAAGGTGATAGACCCACATATCAACGCACAACCGAAACCGTTGAATCTAGAATCCTGCATTTTTCTAGATCGGTTCTTATTTTAAAGCAAGTGGGCACTAAGAAAAGAAGTTGGAAAAATAAGTGGTGTAAAACAAGATGAATATATTGCAATATCGACTTTTGAGCGAGCAAATCCATGGGAAAATTTTAATTTAATTTAAGATCGCTTTCGAATTCAAATAAAAATGTTTTCAAGAAATAGAGACTATTTATGATATTAAACTATTATCAGCAATACATTTATCCATTTTACTATGTACCGGGTACTCATAAACTACGTATTTGATTCTACTTTAAATAATTACGGTTCACTTGTGGCGCGGTCATTTATAAAGACTATAATATCAGATATTAGATAGCAATATGTAAAGAATGAGGGCGCTATAAAACAGGAAAATGTACACTTCAGTTCAATATTTTCACTACTTCACGTGCAGTCCAATTAATAGTAACCACAGGGGTTGTTTATATTTGGTATCCGCAAGGCTGCCCTGGGAACTCTATTTTGTTTCAATTTAACAAAATAATTCTTTGTATTGAAAGAATATTTTTTATGCGAGAAAAGTAGCAAACGAGCAAGCAAACCACCTGATATTAAGTAGTCGCAACTCATAGACATCCACGTACAACCACAAACACTAAGGAAATCTTATCTGAGCTTGAACGTAGATGCGTTGCCACTCCCGAGGACTAAGATGGTCGCCTCGCTTCAAAGTATAGTAGGCAACCGCTCCTCTCCAACCGAAACACAAGTAATGCTTTACGGCGAATTATGAAGGCGGCGATGATACCTCCCCGGTCGAACTATAGTCCTCCTACCTTTAATTAGATTTGGGAAGTTTACAAAAATAAGAACCATTTTTAACTGAAATATTTAAGTTCACTTGAAGACTAGGTATGTTAACAGGACTGCAGTAGTCACTCAAGAATTCTGAGGCCCCATGGGATGGCAATAATTAAAAAAAACCCGATTACAAATTTGTTGTAAGGTATTCCATATTATATATAGCTCCAAGTGTAAAACTTGTTAATAAAAAGTATATTAAAGTATACTTCGTACGACGCATTGGGGCAAATAAATCAGCATGTGGTTATTTTTTGTCATATATTTAAGTAAATAACTTACTTATCAGGGTTGAGGAGCGCTGGAGCGACCTTCTTCCTGAGGTTAGCGAGCGCTGTCAGCTCCTCGCGTTTCCGTGACGGCGGAGGTGCACCGCACAGTGTCAGCAGAGGCGTGGGCGCTGGCTGGGCTGATCTGGCCAGCAACCTGGACCAACATTAATAAACGATTTAATACCTAACTAGATTATTTCTATATATGAGAAGAGTAGCAAACGAGCATCCATGTACAATCACAAATATGACTAAAATCCTATCTGAAATGAGGACTAAGATGGTTGCCTCGCTTCAAAGTGTAGCCGCCAACCGCACCTCTCCAACCGAAACACAAGAAATGCTTTACGGCGGATTATGTGGGCGGCGGTGGTACCGCCCCGGGCGGGCTCTGACGGCTCTACCACCTTTTAAACTTATCATCAAATGACTTGCATGCTCGTTTAGTACTCTTAAAATGGACATGAAACCCGTATGTTTACAATCTATTTACCTGTATTTTCTCTATCTCAATCCAAATACTTTGGAGCAGCGTGGTGTAGTGTGTGGCAAAGAAAGTTAAGAAAGGTTAACAGCCTAAATCCATATAATATTTAATTTGATAATGGCATAATAAAAAATACGTGAATTATTTTACTACCGTTTAGAAACAGTTTTGTTTGAGGCTTTCTTCAAAATCTAGTACTTCGAAACCAATCGAAAATAGATGACTACATGAAATACTCATAAAATATAAAGATTAACCTATATTTTTATAGCAAGATAATAACTCACTTAAAAATAGGCAATAACTCGTTTAAAAGAGACAATATCTCCTTTAAAAAATAAATCGCTATCTGCTCTATTAATAACAATATAGTTTAGTATAAGACCACAATTTCGATTAATTATTGTTCTCTAAAAAGATGAAGACAAAGATCCTTTTAAGGTATACCAATACACAACGTTTGTATATAAGGAAAAGAAAGTTGTTGATATATACTCAAAATCATAACTCTATAACTTATTTCCCTATTTGTCATGAAATGTACAATAATATTATTTAAACTTATTACTTTTAAGGCTCACAAGAGTATGGCTTTAACTCTTATATATTTCACCCTTAAATTTTCCTGTCATGGTAATAAACTAATACATATAGTAAAATTTAAACCTACGTGTTGCTAATTATATAAGTAAACACGGTCACAATACAATGTAAAATAACTATTTTTATTTAATTAAACACTAAACCTAGATCTATTACCTACTAAATGTGTTTATTTATTTGCTCTTAAAGTTAAAAAAAGTATTTCTTACACAATTAACTTAAAGCCAATTACAGATTTACATTTTATAAGTAGATGATTAACATCGCTAAGTAATGTATGTTTATAAACGTATGTATTTTATTAAAATTAATATTGGAATATTATAATGATAAAAGGTAATCTAATGTTTACATACCTGGGCTCTACCGTTTTACAAAGCCTTTGTTTAGATGTGGAACTCTGCGGAATCGCGGAGTTAGCGTCATTAACAAGGATTTATATTCAATCTGTTGTAAGTATTAAAATAGCAAAATGTGGGATGATATTTTAATTAAACAATTATTTCGGCTATTATAAACATAAAAATAGAGACAGTACCGTTTGGAGGCCGGCGTTCTCTTCGACAGCAGCGTGTAGTCGTACAAATGTGAGCTCGATGGGTTGTTGTTGAAGACCGGCGTCGGCGGGTAGTAAGCCTCATCCTCCCTGTAATTGTTGTTGACCAGCACAGACTTGAGTGGCAATAATTCGACGTTGTCGTCGGCACGTGGGTCGCGTGGAGCGGTCATCGCGCGCGTGACATCGTGCGCTGCCGCTGGCGGCTTGCAGCCTACTGAAGTACTGAAAGATGTGGCCTTGAAAATGCTGCAGTGTAGCCAGCGTAGGGCCGGGAAATGGCAAAACGGAGATGAGATTACGATATTTACAATAAGATGTAAGGAGGCGCTCGATGATAATATCGTCGTAACTATCAGTACTATACTTTGAGTTCCTTGAAATATAATACACGGAATCCATTAAATAAGATAGAGTAAATTCGACATATATGTTTCATTTATTATAATTAATTGCTTATTTTTATACGTACATTAACTACTTTATTTCATAATTAAGCTAATTGTTATGTAAACCTATTAAGTCTATGTTCATATAAATGTTTAATAAATATAAATACATACGCATACATGTGATTAAAATCATTAATATCATCTATATTTAGGTACAATTCGTCAATGCAACGATTTGTTTTATTAGCAATATTTCATGAGAGAAAAGTAACATACGAACTTCAAGTTTATCAGATTCTGCAATGGTCACTGCCACCCATGTACATCATGAACAAACTCAATGTAAAATATGAGTATTATCTGTAGTTAATCAAATATGCGCTGCTACGCCTAAGAATCGTCGCTTCATGTATAAGTGAACCAGAATAATTTTTGAGATATCTCCAAAAAGCCGCCGTAACATCACTATAGCGAGTAGTCCGGGATCAGTCCGGGCTGGCGGCCCCGGGACGCGCATGCGCGGACTACGCAGCGACCACGCCACTCTACCGCCGTACCGCGGCCCATTCATAACTTATAGTGGTGCAGCGTGGATGCAACTGGCGCACTGCTCACAGGTTCAAAAATATCAATTCAAATTCACATACACTTAACTAATGTCAAAGTTACAACGAAAAATCAGTTTTTCGCCTTTAAGCGTCCTGTTGGAAAAAAATTGACTGGGAAAAATAATCCAGGGGAAATAAAATTATACTGTACTTTAGAGAAAAATAGTGACCGCAGAGAAACACTGTTCCACTAGTGTCAGACATTGCATACATACACCCTGATGTTAAGATTTGTGTGTAATACTGTTAACACTTTGACTACGGATATTAAATTAGATTAGCGTTGCGGAGGCGGCACTAAACTAGACTTTTTTCTCTAGACTAATGAAGCGCCGACAATTCACTGAAATATTGTATTTTTTAGCATATGTGTGTCATCTACGAATAAACAGACGTAATGTCTGCCCGCAGTCTCGTAGCGCCAAAGTAAACACAGCACTTTTGTTCGCCTGTAATCCATACAGAACTGTACGTACAACACAGATGTGTACAAGCCGCAAGCGCTTTACGCCGCGCAATACACAGTAGCATCATATTGTTGAAATTATATTTTACTCTTATATCTATTTTTACTTGATATTTATAAGGTATAAATAATAAAAATATTTAGTAATCTATCCCGAACTCTCAACAAATCGAAATAGCTCTCTATTATTCTAGGGTTAAATAGATATGTGAATACAAAAGTCACAACAAAAACACTCATGCTACTTGTATGAAAAAATATTTGTATGATAACAAATATTTTTCTAGTTTCAACCGTAAGCACAACCATCGAAGTTGTTACGGTACTATCTAACCGAGAGACCAATTAAAATTCATTTGAAACCGAAAATATCAAAATATTTATTGTGAATATAAGGTGCAGATAGGTGAAAAATAATTAAATCCTTAATTCACGAGTATCCTAGGCAACGTAAAAATAATATATGTATATACTATTCTATTTCTTCTACAATTTTCTTTTTTGTTGAAAGAGTAGCAAACGGACGTTTAGGCCATCTTATGTGATGTAATTACTGCAGTTCTTGCATTTCTACATCTAACCACAACCAGGATAGATATACTATTTGAGATTGTACAGAGATACCTTGTTTCTCCTCAAAACTAAGGTGTAAGTGTATCCGGCGAGCTCACTTCTCCCACCGTACCACAATAACTGCCTCAAGGTATAGTTATGAGAGTGGTCATGAGCCTTTCCAATCGTATATAAGTGCACTAAATTTCTTGTTTAAATAATTTAAAAATAGTACCTTGGGAACTAGTAAATTATTTTATTTCATATTTTGTAACATACATAATTTTGTTATGTGCCAATCCACTTAAGTAATGTGGAGCTATATTTAGATTTTACTGGCAATCGAAACTAGTATCCTCTTTGTATCTAATCAAAAAGATCATCCATAATAACATCCGTCTTCATGTTCATTGCATCCAAAAAGTACTTGGAAATAAGCTCCACTCAAAGCACAAACATTTGTGCTTTGAGTGGAGCTTCATTGAAGTGCCTATTAAGACAAATAACTTCGAATATGTAATGCCATCTATGGTTAATACCACGTACCATTATAATTCATGCCAAACTTTTGTCAGTACAATGATAATAAATACTTTAACAGATGGCCCTACTAATAGTTACCCGGTAGATAAAACGAATAAACATATGAAGTTAGTTTTATTATTTATTAGTATATTATTTGATATAATTATTTTTATTCCTATATTATTTAATGTGTTTTGCAATCATTCACATAAAACATGGATATAAGCACCAGAGATAATGTAGTGGCCATGTGTATAGTCTATGATATTGTAGTACAATATGGGTGGTACAAAAAATCGGTAATGGTACCTATCTATATAATCAATGAGTTGTCAGATTTGTCAGTAGCTGTCAGTCCCGTCAGGTAAGATTTAATAAAAGTTAAAATTAAATTGTATGACAACAAGGAATAAAGTTGAATGAGAAGGTAAAACGAACGTAAAGTATCGAACGTGTGAATCATTACAGTAGTGATTTCTTGCAATTGGTTCAAACAGTCTTTAAGTATATTCTGCTGTCGTAAAATGGATGACAACGAAGAGCCAGAAGATATTTACCTCAATTATTTGGCTTATATGGAGGAGCCAAGTATAAATAATCATAACAGTGTAACTCCGTGGAACAAGGTAAAAACTTAGCATAACATTTCATTTAACCACAACACAAAATCAAATGTAAAATATAATGAGTACGGAAAAATATTTTCAGTGTAACAGGCAAGATTTTTAACAAATTAGATTTCCAGCCACTTTCGCTATATTATGATTAATTTTATTAAAAATGTGACGAAATATATAAAAAAATACTATTTCAACTTAAAAGTTCTATAGAATGAATAAATAAATATATAGTATATAATTAATTTGTATATGTGAACATTGAAGGAACTAGCATTTTATTTGTTTTTCGTATACTAATAAGCCTTAATATAAATATGATCAGTATGACATCATAGCTGCAAATAGACATTACATTCATAGATAGTGATAATGGGAGTTATAAGTACCTTATTAATAATACAGATTAAAAGTAAACATTTCATTTTTATTGCAAAATATTGTGGAAACTGCTACAGATTTATTCCCATATATACAATGATGAAAATCTTAAAACTCATTAAAATAAAACCCTAACCTAAACAACCTAAAGGGAGTTTGTGCCCATGCGGCATGGTTCCAAGAACACTAGCTGCATTCCCGCGCTGGATAGCAATCGCAATTCTCTGCGCGAGATATGAACCAGCCCTCTTGTCACCGGCAGAATCGATCAAATGTGGTACTATTTGTTTGAATTTTTGGCACTATTTTTGGCACGCGGAACGCCAGGTCAAAGGTTTCTAAGCCAAGCAGAACAAATACGTAATCACTGCTTAGTGAGACATTTACACTATTGGGTTCTTCTGCAGCCTCCGCCCCAGCTCCAACCCTCGACATCGTTCCGCCGAGGCGAGAAGGGGCCATCATTTCGACGCATATTGCATCCCATACAAGGGCACTCCCCTGCTCCCAAGGAATTAATGCCAGGCCATCTGGCCGCTTGTCATCATCACGTACTATCTCCACTGGTTCTAAAAC
This sequence comes from Phocides pigmalion okeechobee, assembly GCA_018251015.1. NCBI lineage: Eukaryota > Metazoa > Arthropoda > Insecta > Lepidoptera > Hesperiidae > Phocides > Phocides pigmalion. The sequence goes on along the minus strand of DWON01005307.1, from coordinate 7,100 downwards.
CGAAGGGATATCAATGGTGGCAAACGCCCGTTTAATGACGTTGTTAATTGAGCTGTGGTGGGAAAATCTGCCAATGCCAATCTGAAAATACGCTATAGATTTATATATGTATATGTGTAAATATACAATCAACTTTCTTATTTCCAGATGAATGGTGCAGTTGCAACCCTTTACACTTGTGAATCCACTGATGCTAAGGGCCTCTACATCTTTGACAGTAGTCACAAGCTGCAACACAATGATCAATATGACATTGGAGGTGTTTACGTTGGAAGTGAACCTGCCCTGTGGTTCTACTTTACTACAACAACATGCCCCGGCTATAATTACTTATTGAACATATTTGTGTGCCAAAGAAAACCTGGTGCATTCACACTGGGCATGAGTAATTCAAGCAGCTTGATAAATTCAACTCAAAATGGAGAAAAAATATCAACTTTACCCAATGAGCTGACTTGGCTGCAGTTTAATTCCACCCAACCAGATACTGTTCATTATGTTAGAACATTCTGTTTCTCTGATCAAAACCGTTTATTTTTGCAAAATAATGCACTTGTAATACCTGTATCGATCGACATGAGCCCTAAAAGTATGTTGAACAAGGATATGGTGCTTAAAATTAAACTGGATCATGAATTTGGTGAGGAGCTGCTGAAAGATCAGGAAACTGATTTTGTATTAACATCAGTGAGCGGCAAAGAGTATAAAGTGCACAAAATAGTGTTAGTGGCTCACAGTCCTACCATAAGAGATGCAATTAGAGACAAAGACTGCACTACATATTGCCTCAATATAAGCGATGAAGAAATTGATCTACTATTACAGTATTTATACACTGGCATAATCAAAGATATCTTAGACCACAAATTCGAAGTGTTGCTAGATTTAGCAGACAAATTCCAGCTGAAGAATTTATATGTACTGTTAAACTTTGCCATAATGGTGTCAATTAATTCTGAAAATGCCCTTGCCATAGCAGTTTTAGCTGAGAAATATAATTACACAGAAATGCAAGATGTAGCTTTTAAATACATAGAAATGCACCCGGAAATACTTGAATCTGATGCTTTTTCTGAAATAGACAATGCCAACCTAGTGAAGAAACTACTAAAATATATACACGTGAAAAAATCTAAAAAATAAAACCATATTAAGGTTTATCCCAAAAGTATTGCGGCGACTTTACGCAACTCGACAAGAGATGGCGCCACACGATCCTGAATCACGCTATCGAAGTTTTTTAAATATCTTGCATATACACAAACTCCGAAAAGAGACATTTGGAGCACAGCTGCTCCCAAGCAACACAACCCGCCTGGAGGGAGATCTCCCTTCGCCAAATTGGTGAACCCCTGACAAGAATTACGTCCCTTCTATACTTCATCGATGGCGGCAACTTCACTCCTACAACATCAGGTCTTAATGGCTAATCAGGTATATCGCAACGCATTATGATCACGTTTCCTGATCCTGATCCAGCTACTCCCCGACTTTAAGGATGACTTGAGTGGCCAGTACTCGCCTCCACGTCGAGACATGAGGGTGAACCTCACGTCTCGACTCACCGCAGATAGAGGGTAGATAGGGTAGGATAGTACTTGTAACATAAGCGAAGATATTCGCAAGTTCGGATCACTGAAGATATCGACGTCCGGTCGGAGCAGGGGGCGATGTGGCGACTTTCCGCTAGTAGATAAGAGATGGCGCTGCACGATCCTGAATCACGCTATCGAAATTTTCCAAATATCTTGCATATATACAAAACTCCTAAATGAGACTATCGGAGCACGGCCGCTCCCCAGGCACAAGAACCCGTCTGGAGGGAGATCTCCCTCTGCCAAAGTATACTCAAGAAACTCCATTAGTGTACGGTTAATATTAAATTTATAAGGTATTACAAACAAATTAAAAATTAATTATGTCTAGATTAACAGATTATCTTGAGGTGGTTTATCCCAAAATAAAATGGTAGATGATTTCAGACGTTCAGCTGCCTCTGAAACTATTTGTAATTATTGTATTTGAAATATTTGTATAAATTTGTAATTAAAAACTATTATTTGTAATAGTAGCCTTCTACCTATTACAGTTAATATTTAAAATACATGACATTATGTTCAAAACAATATATTGTAAGGCCATGATAACAGCAAGTGTCAAAAACGGATCAAAAATGTAGTACTTAATTTATTATGGAATTTTTGTTCTACCTCATGTGATCTAGATATAATATAATCTAATGTCTTGGTTATACCTATGTACTACCTATACCATAGTCATTTATATAAGTATTTACTATTAGCCTAGTTATCTAAGACAATTACTTTTAAGTTTATGTAAAAAATAATTTCTAGTGTTATATTTTTTATTTATAAGCCTGCACAATGTTTAGCATTTTGAAAGTAATTTTTTAATGTATATTATAGATACATGTAACCTTTTAATAAATATTTATAACAAATTATTTTGTGTACTTATTTAACACTTTCCCTGCTGCGTACAACACTGGTGTTTAATGCGCGGCGCAACGCGCTTGCGGTTTGTACACACCTGTGTTGTACACACACGTACAAATCAGCGTGGATTACAGGCGAACATAAGTGCTGGGTTCACGCCGATACTACAAGACGGGGGACGGACATTATGTGTAATCGTACATGCCACAAATGCTAAAAATTTAAATAATTCAGTGAATTGTCGGCGTATCTTCAGTCTAGAAAAATATACTCCTGTTTAGTTTTTGGCCTCCCGCAACGCTGACCCGATCTAATATGTGGGTGCCGTGTGTTCGCCCGTAATCCGTACAGATTTGTATGAACAGAACAGGTGTTTACAAGCCGCAAGCGCGTTACGCCACACAATAAATAGCAATGTGTATCCCACAAGAAAAGTGTTAAAATAACCCAGGAATGCAATTAAGACGCAATTTACATCTATATTAATTTATTTGAATAATGTTTTTGCTAAAGCAAATGTATTCTGAATACTACCATTGAGCAGCAGTATTCATTCAACGTTAGTGTGTTCGTATTGGTCTATGTCAGGGGACGGCAACCTGCGGCTCTTTCAAAGGAAATATTGGCTCTCAAGTAAAGCTGTCTCAAGCACTCATTATTTTACTGCCAAACCCCTTACATATGTATAGGTATAACTATGTATTTTATATACTGTATATTCCCCATAACAAAAGCTATCTGTCAGTCAAAATAGTGTTGGAATCTGAACAAACAGACAGGCATAAAATTATTTAAACAAGTTTTAGTGGCTCTTCAAAATATGGAAAAAAATGCAAAATTTAACTTTTGGTTCTTTCATACTAAAGGTTGCCGACCCTTAGTCTATACTGATTTGCTAGATCTATATTGTAAATTATTATAAAATAATATACTGATAATATAATCTACACTTTAGTATACCATACCATCGAGTAAGTAAAAATAGGTATCGATTGCACATTATATCAATACTTCTTTACATGATATTGGTAATTTATGCCACAGATAGGTTCATAGAGTTGGTACGATATGAAGGTATAATTCGTCCCCATAAACTCTAGCCCTTATTATCATTATTCTCTGTGGCAACAACTGTCATTGGGTAAGTTGTACATTTTATTTCCGTCATCATAAACATGACGAAATAAATTTGTCAGCTAACAATAATTAAGTTCGAGTCAACATTCGATGAATTTCATATAAATTGTATGATTTAAATGATACAAATTTGGTTCTAATCATTGGGAAATAATTTCACAGGCAAACTAAACTGTATAAATCAATAAATTTAAGATTAGATAAAAGAAATATTGTGTGACACGGAACGTCTACAATGAAAGCGCTTGGTTGCCTGCCATAGACAAGAATACACCCACACAACAGCAAATAATTTCTCCCTCATCCCGAGGTACCGTCCCGTCAAGCGTGGCTAATCAAGGCACGAAAAGGTGAGGTTTCTAATCGTTAAATCGTCATTTATTTAGTATATTTGTAGGAAATTTGTTTATATTTTTTTGAAAAACGATCGCCCATGTTGAAATTTTAGTGTACAAGAAGTTAAATTGCGAAATCTTGTCGTGTAAATACAGGAATGTGATTCAAATTGTGTTGACGGCGAGGCGTTGTATTTTTTGTCGAAAGTGCGGTAGGTTGTACTATAAAACAAAATTGATTTTGTAGAAAAATGAGCAGCTCGGAGGAGGTATCATGGATTTCGTGGTTCTGCGGGTTACGAGGCAACGAATTCTTTTGCGAAGTAAGTTACCACACTACATTCTACTTTGATCAACTCTAGTATAGTATGTCACGGTATTGATCCAACTGGTGGTCGTACCGCTAGTGTATATTGCATGATACTACTGTCACATCGTTTCCTGTTTTCGAGTTTTGAAAACTGCTTAAACCCTAATATACTTTTTGACTTAAAAGATCTCATCTTCAATCGTAGGATTGCCTAGAAATGGCTTTATCAATTTCATAATGGCTACAACCATACATATCTGCCATATGCTGCTCGAATATCCAAAGCCAAATTTGACTTACTGATGTCTTTACCTTCATTATCAAGCCATGACAGTTGAGCACTGAACTCCTCATAGATTGAGAAAAGTAGCCATAATCCACCACACTGATCTGTGGTTTGTTAGATTTCACAGATGTTTGAGATCTTAATTGAGAACTCAAACATATACATGTACATTTGCTCTATGTATTTTCCTTCACTGGTAAAGCAAGTGATAAGTTTTAATATACACAACATTGAACAATCTGAAAAGAAATCTTATTTCATACATTGTGGATGATTGTTGTAAAATACTTTTTAACAACAACTTAATAGCATGGATTTCTGCAAATTGACACCTGATACTAATTATATTGTATATCTATATATCCTATTTATGTTTTGTTATTCAACAGGTCGATGAGGACTATATAAATGACAAGTTCAATCTCACTGGGCTTAATGAGCAAGTGCCACATTACAGACAAGCTCTGGATATGATATTAGATTTGGAACCTGGTGAGTAGTAGCTTGCATACTATTTAACTTATTACAATGGTTGTTGGTCTGAAAATGATGGATAGTAATGATTACTTCTGTATTATGTGGGCTCCTGGTCGGGTGGTGAGTGAGTTAGATTGTTAGGAGGTTGATTGTCTGTTCAGTAACCACTCAACAAATATTTGTGCAATGAGTATGAATATGTGTGACCATTTTACTATGCCCTGGATACTCAAGATTTACAATTTTTAATTGCTCATATATCAAACCAGATGCATGGCTCCATACAGTCATGGTCACAGGGGAACTATAGGGAATGAAAAATAGTTATTTGTGAGTACCTGGTACATTGTAAAATTTATAAATTCTGCAATAATATTAATTTAAAATCATATGTGTGTCCCCATCTGTGTCTAAATTTATCTATTTGAGTATGTTTATCATTTGTCTGCTTACTATAGTATAGGCTCGGCCTGGTTTGGGATCATATGTTGGCGTATAACTTGTACAAAAATATTATTACTTTATGACGTAAGACATTGACAAGACTTTATGACATAACTTTGCTAAGGAAAAAAACGGAATTTCTGAAATGTGAGATCCCAAATTCTCAAATTAAGATGAAAATAATAAATTAAGACTGTAATAAATAATTTTATATACAGCAGAAGTCACATTTTTGCAGGCATAGTGCCTGCAATGGTGTACCACGGGTTTTTGGTAAACCGGTCCAATTGTAATGTTTAATGATAATTTTTGGCAAATAAAACTAGTATCCATTCTATGTTATCTAGTCTATAGTTAGTACAGAGTTTGTTTACTGTAAATTTTTCTAAAAACTCAATACAATGGAACATGAGATGCCAAGTATTATCTTTTATATAACTCATATGCAAATTAATGTTATATTTAATTGGTTTGGTAATAAGACTATTTATGTTGCTTAAAATTGGATTTACATCAATATTATGTAGTACAAGGTCTGAAAATAGTACAGATAATATGTTTATCAATTTATCAATTGCTACTTGTTTTATATTAGTATGGCCTACAGAAGTGTTGGGTACTCTAACAAAATCTATGTATTTTCTACATTGTATTTTGGTTTTAAAATTTCTAAAACATGAGGTTCCAGAATATTTTATTTTAAGAATACTCATGTAATGTGAACATTGTTATATATTTCTATTATATATTGCTACAGATGACGATCTTGATGATAATCCTAACCAATCAGATTTGGTGGAGCAAGCTTCTGAGATACTATACGGATTAATACATGCGCGATACATATTAACTAACAGGTAAGATTTACGTAATCATCATAAAGGGATGTTTAATTTAAGTTACATAAGGCTACCTACTTTCTCTAATTTTAGAATTTAATGTTACAGCAACAACAATGTAGATCAAATGATTTGCTGCAAGTTATCTCTGTCTCAACAAGCTGTTTTTAGTATGCTCACAGTGAAATCATAAAAATATTTTAATACTAATGTGTAATAATAATAAATCGTTTTCTTATACAACGCTTAAATTATACAACATCTTTCAATGAGTAAAAATGTAGCAGGCCAATAGGAAGTGAGTCAGCTTTAGCTACCACGAGATAAGGATCCCACATATTGCTGATTTTCAACCGCTCTCTACTCCCATGGGTCTTTTTCGGGAGTTACTAGTGTGTAAATACTTGAAATTTCTAAAAAGAGGTTGAAATATAGCATGATTGGCGATGTACCATCACCTTCCTGGTAATCTGCTGTGAAGCTACTCTTACAAGAGTGAGATGTGTTATTGGTAGCGCTTAAGAGTGTGGCAACCAACTTAGTCATTAGGAGTAGCAAGCAATGTGTCTATACACAACTGCAAAGGAAATTTCACTCCTGTTTGAGTTCCTATATGGCTGCCCATGCATTGCAGCAACTACTCAACATCAGAGTGCCTGCATGTCCATTAGTGACTTCTGTTTCATTAAAAGCAAAAAAAATATTTTACATATAATATCCTACCTTTTAGGGGAATCGGACAAATGTTAGAGAAGTTCCAAGCAGGTGATTTTGGTCACTGTCCTCGTGTCTACTGTGAATGCCAGCCTATGCTTC
>DWON01005306.1:0-15083 GCA_018251015.1 Phocides pigmalion okeechobee | reverse complement strand
AACGGCTCTACCGTTTTAATAACTAGCCTTGTTTTAATTATGTTCACATATTTATACACTGATATATAAGGGCCATATAATAACAACACGAGCTGAGACACAATAATAACTAAGATTTGTAACCAACGTATACAAATAATGACTATCAAGATCTAAAAATAATGACTTCTGCCTTCTCCACAGACGCTTCCAATGCCGCAGATAAACATGACCTCGATATTTATCTCACAAGGCAATAAACTACTTTGTTACCATAGGTGGTAGAACTATATGTACCTACTTCGCCCGGGGTAGGATGACTACCACTTTTTTAACGGCAACCCTTACAAGCGTGGTCACCATCTCAGTCTAAGTGCGACCCAAACAGGACTGCCGCCTTGTTGAAGGTTACATGTAGCCACCCGATGTTGAGTAGTCACTACAGCATATGAACATTCATAACTAAGTTTAACAGGACTAAGGACCTACATATTTATGGTCGCTTATGTATGCGTTGCTACTCTTAAGGATTGAGATGGTGGTCTCATTTGTAAGTAAAGCCAGACTTCTCCAACCAAAACACAAAAATGACTGAAAGGGGCTTGAACGCCCCATAAATCATCCGTAAACATATCATACAGATTGATGTTTCATTATAAAAATCTTAGCTGATGCGTTGTTCCTACATTTCTCGTTCCAATAGATAAACACACAGACGTTTACGACATCCGTTTTAAACATATAATATCTTCTTGCTCTAGAGGTTAAAAAAGGCGTACGAACGACTCTGGTCTAGGCTTTATACAAATAGACTTAAATATTCCGATTCTGTAACGAAATTGTATCTGCGTAAACCGGAGTGGTCGAACGTCGTATTTATGTCGAGTGTACTGCAGAGCAACGATAAAAGATTTAAGCCTAGCTATATTTCGGACGTTCTAATCTACTTTACTTCTAACTGAACGAAAGTAGTATATGTGTCTCTTTATAGAGCACGCTCGAATAATCGTAGTTTTTCGATGTTGGCAGAGTATAATATATTTTGTTCGACGCATGTGTAGAATTTATTGTTATTTTTAGCGATTGTATTCCTTTACAATAACATTTGTATACTGAAATATTTTAAAAATATTAGCTTAATTTAATCAAGGTGCTTTTAGTTAGTAATGACATTTCTCCAACAAATACGCAAGATTTGTTTCAATGTCAATTATGGAGGCGGCGGTAACACTCTCTCGTTCGATTTACTTTCCTATGAAGTAATGAATAAGGAAAATAATACATTGATAACTAACTTATAACAAAAATTATTAATAGCTACTCTATGAAGTTATTGTTGTAGACTTAAGCACAGCGTAGACTCAAAAGAATTCACCGCACACAAATCAGGAGCATGTTAAATCATGACACATTACTGCTTCTGAATTTTAATATAGTTGCCACATATAGTTGTACGTAAGTGAGCCGTCAAACTCTTCTTACTATCGAAAAGTTTCACGCTAAAAATAGAAGTGACGATGGTTAACCATCTCCTACCTCCAATTTGAACCCATGGTAGGTGACAAAACTCTTAAGGTTTTAAGTTAAAAATAAGACCTACTGTTCCAAGTCCGATAGCAACAGAAAAACTTGACAGTTGGGGTTATGTAACTAACTCGCCATAGACAACGCTTTTGCAAAGTCTATCGTCTATAAACTTCTTTTAAGTATGACTAGCCGACAAACCTGAAGTACGAATACTACCGGTTCATACATTTGTACTTTACGAGAATGGAACTCATATAGAAATGTTACATGTTGGAAAGTCCGTGTATGCTTTAAATTATGTGCCCCGGCTAGAATAACTCGCAGTAAAAATATATGAAACGGTTGTTTCAAGTATTTTACAGTGCTGGTGACATTTTTTATTGAATACAGCTCTTGGAAATACATTCTTTAAGCCGGCCACAGCTTTCATAATATTTTCAAGCTCTGTATGCATTATAAATTGCACTACATTGCTACGGATTACAGAGACATTGTTGAGTTTTAGTTTTTCGTAGATTTATGCTGTGACTGCAATCCTCATAAGTTCCACTACCGAACGTAATTCTTGCCACAAGAGAATAATAAATCGACTATTAATATTTAATATGTGATATAATCGTGTATGTCGTGTTATCATTAGATAAGACGTCAAAAATATTTAAGGCGGTATTTTAAGTACTTTATTCATTAGATCTATAATTATGTGTACTGCATGGCAGGCTCAACAAGTGCGCTATTTTGAATCCCAAGTGCAAGGTGAGATTCTAAACTAGATTCCTGAGTGTTGCGAGAGATTCCACATACGCCGCGAGAGGGAAAAATTAATTTTGCTCCCAAGTCATACATTCTACTTTTCATTCCATTCTATGAGAAAAAGACGTACCTACAATTACATGAAAATATTTAGGTATATGAAAATAATATTCAAATATGTAGTGCAAATATGAAGTATTGTCAGCATATTAATTTTACCAGGTTGTTAGATTGTAGTTGTCATGTTGAGTTCGCGCGCTTCTTTTTCTCTATAGCAAGAAAGAACCACGTAATATAAGTAAGTATATTAATATGTTTAACAAACTAATTAACAAGCAATCCATACAGAATGAGCCTCAAACGAATGTGATTAAAATTTTAAGTGAATTTATAATCTTATAGGCAAAAATACATATATCTACTTATACAAATAACAATACCCTATATATCATAAGGGTACCTTCTCATGTACAATATAATAATAATTATTTAATATGATCATTAATTTAGGAATAGTGTAATTTTAAAGTAAAAAGATGTTTTAATAAATAAAGTAAAGCCCACGGACATACGATCAATATTAAATTTTTATCAACATTTATGTTCCAAATTCAAATCTCATTTCGGTTCTCTATAAGTCTCTCAGAGAAAAGTGCTAGTGAGGAACAAAAGTTAGTTTTTCGCATAAGTGGAATGAATAAATAATAGTTAAGAAAACTAAAAAACATGGATATTGGATGCATGAAAAAAAAGCGTGGGGTGGTTTTTCAGTGATCTATTGACACCTTGCACCCCACGTTTTTTTTACAGTGCATTTTTTTTATTTATACTTTTTAGTTGTTTTTTTTATAAAAACGTGTTTTTAAGGTTTTATTTTTCATTATTTTTTTCATATTATTGAATTGTCATCCGTCCTTGATACGTGTGCAAAGTTCCAAATTAATCAGACATCTCGAAATTAGTAAAAATTCTGCTCAAAGATTCCATTAGATACATACATACAACCCAAAGTAATAAAAGCGTGTTAAAGATATATTACCCGTCCGTTTGCCTATTCAGACTGTCGTGATAATGTTATTGATTAAATATCCCTGCATTAATTAAAAGCTAAACAAAGTATTGATACGAGTGTTAAATTTCGCTGGAAATAACCAATTAAGTTTGACGCTAGTATTTGTATAGAAATATAACACACGCATGAATTAGTAAAATTAAAGTTTATATTGTAATTAAGTATTATGATTATAATTTACTATAATACAGCAAATAGTTCAGTATTCAGTCATTTCAATGGACGTTGTTCTTCTGTTTTTGTGTATTAAACTAAAACTAGCGATATAATTTACCTCAAATTTGGTACACTGATAGGCAGGGTTTGCAGGCTATGTTTATCACGTTATATTGTATTAAAACTGAGCAACGAGCAAAATAATCTTTTTTTTATGTAAGAAAAGTAGCAAGCGAGCATGCAAACCACCTGATGTTAAGTAGTCGCAGCCCATAGACACCCACGTACACCCACAAACATGACCGAAATCCTATCTGAGCTCGAACGTAGATACGTTGCTACTCCTGAGGACTTAGATAGTTGACTCGCTTCAAAATGTAGCCGGCATTCGCACCTGTCCAACCGACAGACAAAATAATGCTTTACAGCAGATAATGAGGGCGGCGGTGGTACCTCCTAAGTTGAACCATAGTTCTCTCACCTTTAATCACTATTACGCAACCGATATTTAAGCAATGTTTTCCTCGTTACGAACAGTTTATGGCCGTCTAAACTTATATTACGCAGTCAAAGCCACAGTTAACGCTAGCATATAAAATAATTTTTTAGTAGTAATATTATCTGTATAAGAAACATCCTACAAAGCTTACATCTCAACAAATGATTCTCCATTACAACGAGATCCGTACATACGACATAAAGCCCCAACAATGTGTCACAATCTCACAAACTCCCTATATTTGGGTGAATTTCTGCAGCTTACTGCAATTTAGGCTCTCTCGTGCAATGTTACATTTGACACATCACACGTCGTGCTCAGACCGCGATGTGTATTTTCAAGTGGCAACCAAGCAAGTAATGATTGAACGGTTAACACCAGGAATATATATATATATATAAAGCAGCGCAAATTGTACAATCATTGCAGCTGTAACTTGGATAATCTTTACCATTATATTTTAAGGACTTTTTACTCGTATGTTACAAGACTAACTCTAGAGTGTTACACAATAACCGTTCCTTTACTTTTATTACTAACGTAATTGCATTATATGCAAAATATGTGAAGGAGAAGTGATTTCAATTGAATCACAAAAGTAATACTCAGTGAACGGTACAAAAAGAAAATTTTATCGTTAATAGTAACTCGTAGTAATTGGTATCAAATATTAAAGTATGTAATCCCTTAAAGCAATAAAAAGATCCAATTTTTAAGACAACGCAATCAAAATACGGTCGTTTATTTTGAAACTCGCAAGAGAATCAAAGAGTATAATCATAAAATTTAGCAAAACTATTATATTAAGTCTTAAAACACAAATAAAACGATAAATCTAAAAAAAAAATCTTTTGTACATTACAAAAAATGCCTTGGCTTACAAATCCCACTCGCACTTGTCCGGTTTAACTCTTTACTGTGCCGTGAAAGGTTCGTTACATACACCTTCCCATGCAGTGGACATACGGATTACTAGCGGTAGTCAAATAAATACTTTCAACAGGTAGTTTCATTACTCTTCTATCTAGTGACGTAAGACCCATACAAATGGAAGTTTAAATAAAATGAAAGGCAATGCCGCAGCACCGAGTCAAATTGCATTAAGAGCGCCACTGGACGGCGCAGCTTGTTATCGGACGAAATACAATCGTCGGAAACCTCATTCCATATTGATCAGTTGTATTATTATCGGAACCAGGCTTCTAAATAATGGTTTCACTTGAAGATGCAATACTTTTTTATAAGTCTTGTCTTGCAGTTTACCATTAACAAACGCAATATTGAAATACAATAACATCCTCTTCGCCTTATATGGGCTTGCTGAAATAAAAACGACGTACTAAGGGCGAACACCGCTAACCTAAATCTAATTTTAACAATGATATGTACATAATGAGTCAAGAATTGCAGCTGGTGGGTTATCTTAATTCTTCTTTTTTGATTAAAAATACTGACATTTTTTAAAAATAAGTAAGTAAACGAAAAAATGTACTCGCTTCTAATTTTGGTCGGTAACAGCACCCGTAAACAGGACCACTCTTGTGTTCCGGTTGGAAAGTTTGAAACAATCATCAAGGGAATCAAACTATAGTTTCACTACCTACCAAGTTCGCAATGTTAGTGTCTACTTTTCCTGAAAGAATTACTATTTAAAAAATACACAAAAACAGCTGTTAAAGAAAGTAATTGAATTTAATATATGAATTGACGAAATGAAATTATAAACGTAGCAATTAAGTTTAACATTTTTCCAATCAACATCGCGTCCCAATTTGGCAATGCAACGGAATGACGCCCGTCGATCCGCTAGTCTAAAAGCAATATTTGAGCGCAGAGTATGTCATTATCGGATTGTCGTGCAACCAGAGAGATGAAATTGCTTGACTCATATTATGTCTATACAGCTGTATAAAGAGATTTCAGTAGACCGATGACCGTACATCTCGTGAAATGTGGAAGAAATGCGGTACGTGGTTTTATCAAACGAAAAATGAGGCGACCACACTTTTCCACTTTTTACAGGCTCACCATCGTAGTCCTCAAGAATTCGAATTCAAATATTTTATTTTATTGTAAGGTGTTTGCATACACTTAATGATTGTCAACTTAATAAAGCCGGCGGAAAGAAACTCTCGGCATTTCTTCTTTTTCAAACAAGTATTGGATCTAAAATAGCACAAATTTTCCACAAGTGTGTAAATAATTTCATATATTCTACAATCAAGATAATGGAACTTTATCATATAAACGTAAATGTATGTCAAAATATTTGTTTAAAATAGCTAATTATGACCTAAACACATGGCGCTCAATTTAGCAATACATTGGATAGATATACGATTCGATCCTGGATTTAAAACCAATATTGAAACTCACATCGCTTTATTGCCGAACTAGCGGAATGAGATTGCTATGCATTAAACTGTTTATCTATAGGCAAAATTATTTTCTAGTGCTAAATATGACTAGATTAAACATTTTTTATATAATTAGAAAATTATAGACAGGACAGGCCGTTTTCGAGGTTATGTCTCCCTAATAACCTTAAACAGGGCTAAAGTACTACCTGTAACCTCATGAACATGCATTGCTATGCCTACGAACTAAGATAGTCGCCTCGCTTAAGTATAGCCGGCAACTACACATCTCCAAGCCGAAATAAGAGTTCCTTCACGACCTGAAGTGGTACCTCTCCGGTTGAACCTATCATCGGTCGGTCGTTTCTATCAACTACAAAAGTTGTTGAATAATGATAATTGATCACTTGAAGATTTTTTTTGAAAATACCTCTGAAATGTTTGATCTTATTTATGGTTATACCATCTTATAATTAATATCTCATATGTGTCTAAAGGTGGTAGAGCCGTTAGAGCTGGCCCGGAGCGGCACCACTGCCACACTCATAACCCGCTGTAAAACAACATGTTCTTTATGTATCGTGTTTCGGTTGGGGAGGTGTGCCGGATACACATTATTGGAGCGACCATCTTAGTCCTCAAGATTAGGAACGCTTTCGCGTCCATCCTTAAATAGAACTTCTGTTCTACATATTTGAGATGACGTATTTGCCCATGGGCTGCATTGACCACTTAATATCAGGTGGCCTGCATGCCCGTTTCTTACTCTTTCATAATAAAAAAAAATGGTTTTTTTAAACGGGTTAGTCCATTACAGTGACAATCAAAACCTTACAGATACGTAATTAGGCATGTGATAGAATTTTGAAATATTTTTATTACAGAAACAAATATTTTCCTGCATTTACACAGGTAGTCCATTTGTTGTTTTTACTGTCGCGTGTTGTAGATGCTCCCACAATATATCATTATAGGAAATCCAATGGATTTACTTATTGCTACTATTTTGAATCCAATATTTTGATGCATATCATAAATATTGGGTAGAAAATAAAGCAATATTTGAACGTATAGTTTGAAATTATCGGACTGCGGTCGTATGCAGTCAGGGACAGAAGCCAGATAGAATTGGCTTGCATTAGATTAATTTCCATACATTTGCACGATCAAACTCATCTACATATTTAGTTTTGTATACACTTCATAAATTTTTCCTTTTATTTTGATAGGTTACATTATGTTTTAATTACCGATAAATGATTTTCGTAATAAAGTTTAAAGTTTATTATAAAACATACATTAAGTAAACAACAATAAATACTTAATTACTAAATATACTAAAAGTGGGATTTAATCAATTTACTAGGAGTCCTACTGATCTATCAACAAGGCGTCTTTTAAAATTAAATTGCCAACACTTATATATTATATATAACCTTACCTTAAATATTACCGGCATTAAAATTATATAAATAATTTATTGTATCAGCAGACCCATTGCTCTAATGCATTATATTATTCTGAGGAAATTTTATTTTGCCAAGCCGTCTGAAACCCGATTTAGCACATTCTGTGAGAAGATAGACAGAAATTTCACCTCAGTGGGCTAAACCAGGATTCACAAGCTGTCTTTCGAAATGGATAGACCGTAACAATCACAGCTTAGTGCTGTCAATGTATCGTAAAATAGTGTGTCAAGAAAAATATCAGAATAACAGTAAAGTCTGTCGAGAATCCTGTTGGTCAAGAATCTTGAACATATTTGGACAATTACGTTTTACTATATACTGGGGTGAAATAGAGGTAGTACTGGGGAACATTTAATTAAACTCTTCTTCTCTAGTATTATGCGAATCTTCTTGGAAAAAAAAGCCAAGAATTTTATGAACTTATTTTTTTTGGTTTCTTTTTGTAACCTACCGAATTCTCCGAATTAAAAAAAGGCGAAAAGTTGGCTTTTAAAAGAGTTTATTACGAAAATACAAAAATATATTTATAACATAGAACAAAAAAATCTAAAATGTATAATAAATAACATCCATATCTCGTTTTAAAACTATCTAACTAAGGAAACTTTTATAACTAAGGAAAAAAGCTATCTGGCAAACCTATGAATTCCGAAAATTACAGTATGGTGCGAAAAAAAATGTTTATAACAAAATTATTATATGTATATCATGTTGCCATTCTAAATGTCTTTGACATTTAACATGAGACTGCGTGGTTTTTTATCTATTAATATATTTATCATCAACCGATTTTTCATGAAATGGTACATTTTCACAGTATATAATAATTAATTATTTTTGTATACATAAAGTACACGTAACACATTTTACAGTGCTCTGAAAACACCACACTAACTAATAAAAACAGAAAAATATTAATTGCTCAATTTGGATGCGCTTCTAATTATTCTCAGAGTAGACGTATTCCAATCATTTATGAGTGGTTAAAACGTAACGAACAAAAGCTATTGAATTCGATTAATTGTATGCTGAATCCCTGTTTGAGTAGTGATAAGTAGACATGGTTATATTAATTAAGAGCTTCGGTAACGAGCATGGTTTTCCAATTTTAACATAGAAACTCTATTTTTTTAGTGACGTAATTTTACATGTCACTCTTTGTAATCTTTTATAAGTTACCAAACAAATCAAAAAGACCAATAAGACAAATAAATATTTTAACATAAATCAGACAAAAATATCAAAACTGTTTTTTACGAAAATATTGCCCTTTTTAATATTGAACTTTAAACACATGAATAAGTAATCTATGAATTCAAACGGCCATTAATTATCTACTCTCGCCGATGCACTTCTTTATTATTTATATTTATTATGGTTTAATTTAATGCCTGGTTTGTCGCTCACACGATAAGGTGACGCGCGACCTTCGTCTCTGATTTTAAGACGGATCTGATATCGTTGTCGTATGAAGACGGACCTGACGTCTTTATATTTTAGGATAGGTAGATTTAATGTCTACATTATTTCAAAACCGATCCAATGTTATTATAATTTTAGAGCACATTGGGAAAGTAGTCATCAGTAGTCTTTATTATATTTTACCTGTTTGATTTAAATTATGCTGTTACAAATGAACTTAGAGCTTAGCTACTTTACAACAAAGTAAAATAAGATTCAGACACGGCAATGTACATGCTACAGCGGACTCTTAACATTAATTGAACGGCATGTTTCTTACCACTTCATTTCCATTAGAACAGTAGGCGAGGGTTTATTATAAAACGGATCGATGAGACGTAACTGAGAGACGAACATGCGGCAATGCGGGTAACCCCGCTCGCTCGTTACTGCGAGAAAGGTACATTTCCACCAACCTCGAGCGTCCAATTAGGTCGTGAATTCACTTTCCACTCTATCCAGTAATTTATTATCACTCCAGAGTGAATATTTAGATGCGATGAAGATTAAAGCGAATAAAACATTAGCTTGCCTTGGTTACTGTAACGTCGCACTATAGCAGGAATTTCACGAAAGAAGTTATGCATTGTAAAGTAGTAGAATACAATTCGACTAGAGAGGTGCAACAAACGCCGCCCTCATAATCCGCTGTAAAGCAGTTCTTGTGTTTCAGTCAGAAAAGTGTTGAGAGTCCTTGGGAGAAGGAACGCATGTATCCACGACGTAACAAAAAGAATTTCAGCCCTGTTTGAGTTTAGACGTAGATGGCCGTGAGTTCATAGATGGTCCAGAGATCACTTAATATCAAATACCTGAACGTTAGTCTTCTACTTTTCCTACATAAAAATACGTTTATGTGAAATTCCTTATCTATTTATTGTTTAAAGAAAAAAAACATAAAATGACAGTGAAAACAAACTGATTTATTTAATATTTTGAAATTATCTCTGCCCTAATGATATTTATTGGAATCAATTCATTAAGCCATACTCAGGTGTCTCTATACGTATTTCTTATTTGTTCATAAAGAGTTGAGTAAGATTTGTTCATAAATTATAAATTGAACTACTTTACATCAAATCAATATCATAGTCTCAATTTTGTTGCTTTTTCGTTATATCTACACATTTAAATTGGCTTAGATGGAGTAGAACGATTACAAACTAGGCAATAAAGTATATATCTCTGACATATTATCTACATAATATTTATCTTATATAGATATAAGTGCGGTCAGTCCTTAAATTGATGTTCGCTAATAACATTTTCATAAGCTTTTTCGTATTCCAAAAACACGTTAAGTAGCCTGCGTGGATTATTACAGCGTTTCTTTATATTTTAAAGCACGGATGTAGCAAATGACCATGCAGTCCACATAATAGTAAAATCTAACAGAATATTTATATCCAATTATACTCTGTCGAAGTCCCATCTAAAGTCGATCACAGAAACTACAGTTAAGGATTAATGTGGTCGTGTCATATCTATGTAAGTGAGGCAGCCACCACATGATTGGCTTACCAAATGATTTATGACATTAATAACTACGCTGGAAGCCCTTGCTGCCGGTCTCCTGGACTTAATCCCCAAGTTGCTTCTCGTGATTTCCACAAATAGGCTGTTTCAACACGCCAGTGTCTGTCAACACAACATGTTGATCATTAAAGTATATCTTTATCAATCTGTAAATTGGCAATATATGTTCAAGTAAGACTAGACTGCAACCCTTTTTATGTCCAATTGCTGATCACGGTTTTCTCTCTACAACTATGAGAAGTCTGCAACATATTACATCACGCTACTCCAATAGACACAAGTTAATGGACTCTTTAAAGCTTAATGTTCCTGATTCACTAAAGCATCCTATGAAAATTCCATGTGACATATATGTATATATAAACAATATGTTGTTATATTTTTAATGTAACTTTGATTTGTGTAATAAAATACCGCCTTAACCGCCTATTTTTTATGTTTTGTTTGCTTGAATATCATTTACTTTTTAATTCTAAGTTATATTATGTTTGGGATAAGAAAGACAAAACAAAACAAAATAGGATATATTTCAATATTGTTAAAAACTTTCCTCACATATAAACTAATAGTAAAATTGGAAAAAAATCAAATGAAAATGTTCACGTTGCGTTGGTTAAAATTAGTATAAAAATGTGTTTAAAGCCTCTATAAAACGTAAGAAAAAAGTTTTCCTCAAAGAATAGGAAGAGTAAGAACAATAAAAGTAAATTGAAGTTGGATAGAATTTTCGCTTCGCGAGTTTTAGTGGCCGATTTAGCGTAACGAGTTTTTACCGCCTTTACAACTTTGCACGTCTCACAGCAAAGTTCGCTCGGCACAACAATTCCTGTACTGATCTGGATATCTTGAAAATTGTAGGTTCCAACGTTTCTTTATGTAAGAAGAGCAAGCGAGTACGTAGGTCACCTGAGCTAAGTAGTCGCTGCAGACCATCGACCGTTGAGAGTGTACGTACTCTCAAATAGGACTGAAGTCGTATCTGAGCTCATAGGTTGATGAGTTGTTACTCCTGAGGACTGAAACGCTCGTCTCGGTTTTAAGAGTAGTCGGTAACCGCACGTCTCTAACCGTAATACAAGTTTTGTTTCAAGGTGGATTATGAGGGCAGTCGTTATATCTCAAAAAATACATAAAAGTAATCTAAATACAAAAAGAAAATAATAATGATAATTTTGTGTATCTTAAAAACTACAAACACGCACTTGTTATTTTTTTTATCATCGACCAATCCTTGTCATTTCATCTCTAACAATATTGGGGTGCCCTCATACATATTTGAATTTGTCTAACGGTTTGACTCACGAACAATATTTGTCAAATATTTTCATACTCTTATAAAACATGTCAAACGGCTCAACTTCGAGTTGGAACTTATGATTTCGATCGAATTGAAAATGATGTCTAGTTCGAACGATTTCAACTTCGAACGAAGTCGCAGCTTGTCACGGAACGAGGAAAAAACCACGTAAAGGGCCGAAACTACTGATGCTGACAAAAAGTTACAGATATACAAGAACAGCAACTATTTAATATTAAAAGTGTACGCTCGTATGTTACTTCATACTATTTCATAAAAGTGGTCATTTCATTTTAAAACATCTTACCAAACTTTTTTCACACTTATAGACCCTAGCCAGAATACCTGAAATACTTATAAAGATCAATACACAAACACTCAGATGGAATTCTGATTCGTCATTTATACGTCTGGACGGGAAACGAGCCTGGAGTTCTCTTCCTGTCAGACCGGTATGGCCACCGCCGTGCCAGGCAATCCTGGAACAGAGAGAAAGTTATGGAACATGATATAAATCAACTAAAATAACAGATTTTCTTAACAGATTTTGTATGTTTTCGCTCAGTCCCTCGTTCCCCCTCTCATAAACCGATCATAAATTGAGTTCGTTGAAGCGTTTTAAATTACATTTCCACTGAAGTGTCGCGGTCACCTCGTTATTGAATGAAAAGAAATGGCGTTTGCGAATGGATGCATAAATTTGTACGCTTTAGTGAGTTTGCTGTATATTTTTATAATAAGAAATAATTTAAATAAGAGTGTACTCAATAAAAGATCAGCTTCATCTTCATTTTGGTTTTTCCCATTTCACTAAAAAATAACATTAATCTTATATTACGTTTCCATATTTCGATATATGCATCGTCATTTTATTCCAATTCCGCCAGTTTTATACTTTTTTCTTAAATTCTATCTTCTCTGTGGCCAGTATCAGAAATAATCATTTTCTCATAAAAATAATAATAACAAAGTATTTAATGTGTTAAGTTCAACACCTTAAGGGGAATTACATGAATATAATTATTTTATTACGTTTATATAATTCCTATCAATATAATATTGTCAGATCAAAATACGATATTTAAGTATGGTATTGAAAAATAGCATAATTTGACCATCGTAATCTTTTCGTTAAGTTGAATATGTAACTTTATAAATACATATACAAAATTGTAACACAATTGTAGTCCGTCGATTAATTTTAATTTAATTCAA
The DNA here is from genome assembly GCA_018251015.1 of Phocides pigmalion okeechobee. Classification (NCBI taxonomy): domain Eukaryota; kingdom Metazoa; phylum Arthropoda; class Insecta; order Lepidoptera; family Hesperiidae; genus Phocides; species Phocides pigmalion. The sequence goes on along the minus strand of DWON01005306.1, from coordinate 1,762 downwards.
TTATTTAACAAGGTACAATTCATTGGAACATAATATAAATTGTACACATTTTTTAGGAATTTCCTAATCGTGTACTTAGAACTACATCTTCACAATTTCCTAAATAATTTTGATTCCTTTAAAGATTTTAAGTCGTTTGAGCGAGATACAATAACAGGTATTCAAATAATTTATAGTTTCATATATTTGGTATTAGACAGACTACACACTATCTCAGAAACTAATATTAGAACACAATTCACCACGAGTATCAATATTTGGGAACCTTTCAACGAGCGTTATTTACGCATTACGGTTCAAATGGTATGAATTATTTACATAAATACAATATGAAAAATAGATTTCACACCGCAACGATCCTAACTTCGACGACAAATCCATAAAATGATATAATATATTCCGGGCACACGAATAGACTTGGCCGTTAGTACGTCACGCGAATATCTTCAATAAAGGTTAGTTCAGACATAATAAGAACAAATTTGTCAGATTAAGCTTAAGCAGATATCCATAGGAAGGATATCCCCGTAGATCAAAGCAGGTCCGTTTCAGATAGCACCATCAGGCCCGGTTGTGGTTTGGGTAGACCACTAGTAATAAATTTTCTGCATGCTACTTTTCTTTGGAGGACATGCTAAACAGTTGGTCCCGGAGGTAATCGATGTTATCGGAGACAATAGACAATTTAAAAACATCCGGTAAATGAATAACCTTCTTATACACCAATAGGCGTCAGAGCAGTGTCGTAGAATATGCTACAGGTATCTTCTATTTAAGGAGAGAGACCCATACTAGGTGGGCCGTATTCTAACGCTGATAACATATTAAAAAAACAATATCAAGTGAGTACATGACTGATAAATGTCATGTTTGTTAAATTTAATGTAATAAGCACAAGTAGTTCCGGCTGAATCATTGGATGTATATTATTTTACCATTATATCTTTATTTTAAGTAAAACGACGAAATATCATATAATGCTAAGTTTATTTTCCTGGATGCTTGTGAAGTGACCTTAAGGCGTTCGTCCCGTATCCAAGTTCGCTAATGTTTTATTCGCTTTAATCTTCACGAATGACTCCTAAATATTCACTCTGCAATGATAATAAATGAGCGGAAAGTCTGAGACGTAACTCTGATAGAGATCTAAGCCAACATGGAAACCTTTAGGAAGGAAAATAATTATTAAATATATACATCACTTCGCCATATACATACAATAAGTTACTAATTACATCGAATTATTAAAAGGTACTTTTATAAACGCAAAGATAATAATAAGATAAATAAACAAAGATGAATGGAATATATTTCATTTTCATAATTATTCATTTTTAACGAAAAAGGGGCAATTTATGGAGTGCAAATTACTAATTTGTTTCTGGCCGTGTGGTGTACATTAATCATTCCCGCTGATCGACAGCCGTTGATTACATATTAAACTTGCATTCAATAATCCACTAATTGTTGATTCGCGTGCTCACGATACGTAGCTTTTGCCTCACGTAGCTTATATACTCCTGGTAATATTCTTAAGACTTTGTAGGTGAAAATGTTTTTGATACATTAAGTTAAGTATGAAATTGTACACGATCATAATTTATTTTAAATAACTATTATTATTATTATTATTTCCATCCACGCATTAAATTTGAAATTGTTCTTGTTATATTCTTCAGGCTGATGTAATATTCTTCAGAATTATGTATTAATCTTCAATCTTAAGTTGTATCCTTTGGTCGACGCGTATTTTGTTACTATT
>DWON01005305.1:0-15083 GCA_018251015.1 Phocides pigmalion okeechobee | reverse complement strand
GACGTTCAAAAAGAGTTCTGTAAAGAATCTACTTTGAATAAAAATATTTTGATTTTGATTTTGATTTTGATTTTATTTATTGACATTTTGATGTAAGACAAGAAGCAGAGACAAAAGAAGAATGTGTCAAAAAATTATAAATATATACCTATAGGTCAGTATTCTTATAAATATGTTGGGGATACCAACAATGACCCTGTAACTTGTGACTCACAAATGTTTGACTTGGTAATTCAATGCTTACTATAAGCATTTGTATCTAAACGTTAATTACGATAAAGACAACTACAAAAGTAATTATAAAAAACCTAAAGGAAACAATCTAAATTAAGCCCGTGCCCATGTGACATAATGCCTAGAACCGCATTCATGTGCTGAATAGCGATCGCAATTCTCTGCGCGAGATATGATCCAGCTCTTTCGTCAAACATGGTGCTAGTTTGAAAAAAAATTGGATGATGGATGTGGATATCCATTTGCTACAGGAACTAGAAGAACTAGAACTTTACACCAGATGGCTCGCATGCTCGTTTGGCATTCTTTTAATCGGTTAACCCTTTCCCTGCGGCGTACAACACTGCTGTGCAATGTACACAAATGTGTTGCACTTATAAATCTGTATGGATTACGGGCAAACTCATGTGCTGTGTTTACGTCGAAGCTACAAGTCTGCGGACATTACGTCTGTGTATGTGTACGCTACGCTGATGCTCAAAAATAAAATTTTTGTGTGAATTGTCGGCACATCGATCTAGACAAATATGCTGCAGTTTAGTGCCGCCTCTAGTAACGCTGACCCGATCCAATATATGAACGCCGCATTTATAATGTTCATGATTGCTCGAGAATTTACATATGCTATACAAAACCGACTGTCACACATTTTGATGACACAAAGCTTACTAAAATATTTTATAGCATCCACACAACAATGCAGCAATGAATATTCAATGAGCACAACAGAGTTGTTGCAACACTCTCTTTGACAAGACCGTTTAACACAAAAAACGTTTATTTATTTATAAACAACGACCTCTATATTCAAATACTATATCCATCAAGGACTGATTTAAAAAGAATGCTGAGAGATTTTTTCCGCCGGCTTTTTTCTCCCGGTCTACCTTAGCCAACAGTGCGCTCAAAGCCGATGTACTGATTTTACACTGTACCGCTGACGTTCATTAAGTGTATGTAATATACCTTACAATTAAATAAAATATTTGAATTTGAATTTGAATATATTTTAATGTCAGATTCCACATACACTAAATTAATGTCATAGTTACAATGTTCAATCAGTTTATTAGTTGTAAATAATCTTGTAAATCTCGAAACGAATACAAGTGATGTTTTCTAGCAGAACGACCTAATCGGGCACATCTAGAGGGTGCTTCCCAGACTCTTTGAACACCGGTTTGTACCTTGACGTATAACCGCTCACGTTGATGTTTCGTATTCGAACCCTGCTATGTTAGAACAGCTCAAGCTCCCACTCTTACAAATCTTTAAGTCCTCTTATATCGGGCAGAAGAAACCGTAGCGTTATTCTGGTCCCGAGTCACATGAATAGTCGTTTCACCTAACACGATCACGTGCGTTGCTACAACAAATGACTAATTTGGTCTCCTCATATAAATCCAAGCACGTCTCTTGTAGTCATTCTTTAATCCTTAAATCGAATCGATGCTCGCATCGTTGCGAAACGTCATATAGCCGAGCATTAAGCAACAAAATCATAATTACATTGCGCATACGATTCATTAAGCCCACACCTGGGTTTAGACAACCTAAATACATAGGCGATAGACTTGAGCAAGGAGTTATAGTTCAAGAGTGAGGTGCTAATTTTACAGGTTCAGAGTATACAGGTGCAAATTTTGCAGGTTCAGAGTATACAGGTGCAAATTTTGCAGGTTCAGAGTTTACAGGTTCATTTTTGCAGGTTAAGAGTTTACAGGTTCATATTTTGCAGGTTCAGAGTATACAGATGCATATTTTGCAGGTTCAGAGTTATTTGATGCAAAGTTTTCAGTTGCAATATTTTTTCTGGAGCAATCTGTATGTACATACATATGTATAATAAAACTGTAACTGATCCTTGTACATGGCAAATTTATTTAAAAATTAATGTTTTTTTCAATTTGTTTGTTTATCTGTACGTTTCTTTCGCAATAAAAAACAAAATGTTTGTGTTGCTGGCTCACGGTCTATGATATCTTGTTGTACTTGTACTGAAATTGATAAGCATAATGTGTTTTGGTTGTAAATAAATGACTTTATTACCATACATCAACATATGGTATAAATTAATATTATAGCGGAATTTATACTTTTACTATGTAACCGGTACTCACGATTAATGATTTTTATGTGCGATATCTATAAATGTTATAAAACATAGTCCCTCGTCGCGTCTGTCTGTCTGTCCGTGATAAACTCAAAAAATACTGAACGGATTTTCTTACATTCTTTAACAACTGGTAGAGTGATTCCGGAGGAAGGTTTAGGTCCTTAATAAGTTAAGTTTGCAAATTGGACGAAAAATATAATATAGTAATTCATTCATCGGTCGAAAAAGATGTTTCTAATGCAAGTTTTTGTAACTAGGTAATGACTGGATTCATGTATAAAAGAAATATAATGTAAGTAAATATAAACTATTACCCGAGCGAAGCTGGGCCGAGTCGCTAGTATTATATAATATACGATTAAATTGATTTAACTCTTTCAATTCGTTCCAATCAAAAATTTCGAAAGCGCCGAAATTCGCACGTCGCTAAACCAAAAATGGTGTAACTGAGTCGTGATCGACAGATACGGTTGTTGAAAGCGACCCGATGTCCTATATACATTGTTGTATAAGGGTTAATTATTGTTTAGTATGGCGGCGCATGTCAGGCCTGATTGGAAGAAGACCAAGTATTGAATGCTAAAACGATTTTGTTATGTTATAATGAACACCCAATTATTCTTTTATGGCGGATCCATAATGGAGGAGCTATTAGGGTTATCAGATATCCGGAATATACCGGACATTGTAAACACAATTCCGGTCAATTATTCCGATTATATATTTTTAACCGTCTTAAAAAATCACAATTTGGTTAATTTTTATAAATTATTGCAAGAAATACAAATCTAATATGGAATATCTTAATAATAATTATATTAAAACTTAAACATAACCAAACTTAAGGGAGTTCGTCTATATGCGGCATGGTGCCAAGGACCTGTTTTTTTATTAATAAAGTAGAACCTCGATAAGTTAAAGTCCAGGGGAATCACAAAATATTTTAAGTTATAGAGTTATTAAGGATCTTAGGTGTTAGGCCCCGATGGCAAAGGCATATATTATTTTTTGAAGTTATAGACGTTTTTAAGTTAGGGACGTTTGAGTTATCGAGGCTCTACCGAACATTATTTATAAGGTGTCTGCGTGGCAACCCTAACCGGGTTTCACTCGTACAATGTACACATATTATTTGCATTAAATTATAGCTGTGGGTTTGCGCTACAATTTCGCCAAATTTGATATAACTGCTCAATTTACCATTATATTATGGATGTGTTGAGAGGTTGAGACACTAACCTTTAACTGACACCTTTTTTATTGTTATGAAAGAGTAAGAAACGGGCATGCAGCCCACCTGATGTTAAGAGGTCACTGCAGCCCATGGACAACCACGTCCAATCTCAAATAGAACAGAATTTCTATTTAAGGATGGACGCGGATGCGTTCCTACTCCTAAGGACTAAGATGGTCGCCTTCAATAATGTGTATCCGGCAACCACACCTCCCCAACTGAAATACAATACATGCGGAACATTTGCTTTATGGCGGGTTATGAGGGTAGCGGTGGTACCGCCGTAGAAAAAAATCAGATGTATTGCAATTATTTTTTTCTTATTTATACTTTTTTTGTTGGATTTTTTAAAAAAGTCTGTGTGTGTGTTTTATTTATACTCTTATTAAAATTACTTCAACCTTAAAACACAAGTTAATAACTACATCCAGAACGCCCACGGTTACTAACATGGACTTATTTAGCTAACTAAGATCTTAATACCACCATTACGGTGCGCATATGGCGCGTGGTAATCGTAATCTCACATAATTACCATGGACAGCACTACCATGCGTAGGCGGTTCTTATGGACAGGACTTAGTCTGTACTTGATGTTGTACTGTGAAAGGACATCTGTAGCAAGTTTGAAGGGAGAAGTTATATTTCGACCAGGAAGGTACTAACGGCTTAAAGTAAAAGTATGAATTTATTTTGATTTTCAAAAATTCACTGAAATACTCCCATAGCATTGAAAAATTTTCTTCGCTACCAAAAGTCTGATACAATTCTAGACAAATGGCATGGCGAGACACATTACAAATTAGCCTATATTACTGTAACGAGACAGCTAATCGTGTGGGCCCCTAATACCCACGATTAGCTGTCTCGTGTGCTTACTATCTTTCCAAAGTTACTCAGTGTGATGTGTTTTTTATGTGAGAAGAGTAGCAAACGAGCATGCAAATCTGATGTTAAGTAGTCGCAGCCCATAGACATCCACGTACAGCCACAAACACGACGGACCCCGGTCGAACTATAGTTCTCCCACTTTTGTGTGTATGTTATTAATGACAGATTAAAAAAAATAACAGTTGTTTTCCGTCGGCTTTTTTCTCCCGGACAACCAAAGTAAACAGCTCGAAGCAGATGTACTATTTTACATTGTATTTTTGACATTCATTAAGTGTACGTAAATAAAATATTTGAATTTGTAATTTTTTTTGAATTACAAATATTTCCTGTCGAAATAGTAGCACTGCTTCGTAGTAGAAAAACCGTTTTCCTTAAACTTGTTTATGAAACCCTAATCCCTATAACTGTAAGCAAAGCATAGATACAAATTACCATAAGCCAAGACATTGAATAACGGCGTGGGAGGGAACCTTTAAAGGGTTATGCATTTATTTATGACAGGAGTCAGTCATTGCTCAATATTACGTGGGCGACTTCCGGATTGTGTTGACGTAAATGCTCCCTAAATAATATTTAATAAATATACAATGCAATTATATCGAATAAAATAAACATAATTAAGATTTAGAATTAATTGCAAAATATAATTAGTAATATTAATTGTAATTACCATCTTGTGCTAAGTGTATATACTGGTTTCCTTTGCATAAAATAACGTTACCCTATTATTAATATGAAGTTTTTTATATCGAAAATAATCTATGTACATATACACATATGTATATATTTTATACATATATTTTTAACTTAAAAAAAACATGTTTCTTACGTTTTTAAAAGCCTAACCTAAACAATCTAAAGGGAGTCCGTGTCCATGTAGCATGGTTCCAAGCTAGCTGCATTCCCGCGTACAAATAATTGAAATAATTATGTTGTGTACCAAATCATCCACCAACACAAAACCCCAAATGAATTAAAGATTTTACAAGCGGTAGAACTCTAGTTCGATTGCGAAGGTACCACTGCTTTTGGAGAGGTGCGACTACGTGCTACATTTTTTATGTGTTATGTATATTTGTTTACTAAATAATACAGCCCATGGAAATACACATCTTTCGTCAAACAGGAGTAAAGTCCTGTTCTGAGGACTGTGCTTGTCGCCTCGCTAGCAAATTTTGCCTGCAACTGCACCTCTCCAACCTAAACACAGTTTACGGTGGTTTATGAAGCCCTCATATCGTCGCCCTCGGTGGGCTGGTACCTGACCTTAGAAGCGAATCATCTTAGCCCTCGGGAGCAGTAACGCTTATACATCAGTCAGACTACTTAATATCAGATGACCTAAATATTTGCTTGCCACCTTTCTCATATAAGGTAGGTGGTATTATTTGAAGCCACCTCTATCCATCAATAACAAATCATGAATAAACCGGTAGTAACCCAGTCCGATCTTGCGACTGACACCAAAATAATCCACCGCCTACACCCATTTTTACTTTAAAGCATCTTCAGACTGAGAGAGGTAACGTTGATATTTTTTTAATTTTAAACAAATACGAGATTTGATAGATATAGGCCGACATTTGTAACATGTTACTAGTTTAGTAATATCTTTTTTTATATATAAAAAGTTTCAAACGAACATGCAGTTCAAATGATGGTAAGTGATCATTGTCACCCATCTGTGACTAACTCCATAAAGAACAAGAGACCCATATGAAGTCGATCACAGATGCGTAACTCCACTGAGGGTCATTTATACATCAGTCGGTCTTTTAATCAAAATACCAATCGAAACACACCATTTAACCAAAATGCAAGTAAGATTCACAATAGAAATGGATGTGGCGGCGGTACCTCCCCGGTCGAAGTAACATCTTGCAAACCATAGAGGTGAATCATTCTACAGTTAATAAATCCCCAATTAAACTCAGTAGCATTCAAAAAAGTTGTATATTTAAAACATTATAAGTACACAAAACTTATGGTTTTTAAAATTTTACTAATTTAACGTTATATCTAGGTATTTTATTTTTTCTACATCAACGATATTTTGTACGATTAGGATTCGGTTGAAAGTATAATTGTAATAGCAAAATTTTGAACCAAGATATTCAACACTTTTCCTACTTATTTTTATGTAAAAACTAAACTTTTTAATATGAACAAGCAAACGGTTGTAACGCCATCTATCTGTAAACACACCCACAGCTATCGATGGTAAACAAATACTTGCTAAAAGAGAAATCCTAGTTCCCATATAAGTTACTCATAAAAAGTGTCACGTGTCCGACTAATGGCTCATCTGGTCGAATGAAATTATTACTGTCGATAGTTTCGAGGACATTCATACTAAATTGGTTTGGAACCGAAATGTACGTTGCTTAACAATGAATCATAACTCATTTTGTGACGCTTTTTCAAACTAAAATGTTGTAAAAAACTTTGTATGGAATATATCGCTTCTTTGCTTCAATAACGTGACAAGTTTGAAAACTCAAGTTTTTATTTTATTTGATAATTGAAATCTCCGTGTTTGATTTGAGATAGCTAAGGCGCAAAATTTTTGTACATATTCTACAATAAACGTAAAAAAATACACAATTAAGTATAATAATTTTTTGTAAGTAAAAAATGCTCTGCTGTAAAATTGTGTTTTTTAAGATAATTCAAGCAAAGAAGCGATATGTACATATGTATATCCTATCCGAAATCCATAAGTGCGTTGTTATTCTTAGAAAATATGTGGGTATGTGACATATAAATGTGTTTTTATGGCCCTCTGCCTCTAAATCATAATATGTATTTAAAATGACGACGATGAAATGGCTGGCTCATTACACGCATATAATTTCGATCGCTATTTAGAGCGTGAATGCGGCCAGCGTTCTTGGCACCAAAGTAAATGGGCACAGATTCTTATACATTGGTTAGATTATTTCTTTATAATTCGTTTTAAGGTGTTATACCGTATAACCATTTACGACAATTATAATTATAATTAAATTAAAATTATGTAAATAAACAGCCTTTAATAAGGCTTTTTTTATGTGATAAAATAAATAAGGCTGAAATAGTTACGGAACACCGTGAAATTTTTGAATGAGTTTAGTTCAAGTTTGTAAATAAAGTCAATTTAAATTTACGTTCGTTATTTACAAGTAACAGATATCAGAAATTCAAACAGTGAAATTTATTATAATTAGTTTTAATATTTTCATTATTGTAAATATGTATTTCTGTTGTAATAACCGTCAAAAATCTGACATAAACGGCACAAAGTGTCATTTCAATTGTGACGTGTTTTAGATAGAAACATACTCACGATTAACGCTTTTTAATTGCCGATACTTTGAACCACCACCACGAGCAATGCAACTGGTGTTTGTAAATGTATTTTGAAAGAACTTCAGTTCGACCGGGGAGGTACCACCGTCGCCTCTTCACACATAAAAAAAATGTAAAAATTCCGCGATTATATTAGATTAAAATCGTATATAAACGTTTGCTAAGTGTCATTATTTCATAAAGATAGCTTTATAAGATCAAAGTACATCAAGAGATATCTGAACTAAGTGCTTGGAACATCAATACAAAGACTGCATTCATTCGTAGCTTGCAGATATTACCGAGTTCCACTTGAAGCTTGCCAGTTCTCACGAGATGATACTCGGGTAAAATATTCTTCAGTCAATCTCACTATTTTACTGCTTTATGAAATATATTGTACTGTTCAATTTGAGTCAATCTCACTATCTTCCTTTACGATTTTTTATATATGAGAAGAGTAGCAAACAAGCGTCCAAACCACCTGATTTTAAATAGTTGCAGCCCATAGACATCCACGTACAACCACAAACACGACCAAAATCCTATCTGCGCTCGAACGTAGATGCGTTGCTACTTCTGAGGGCTAAGATGGTCGCCTCGCTTCAAAGTGTAGCTGGCAATCGCAACACAAGTAATGCTTTACGGCGGATTATGAGGGCGGTTGTGGTACCTCCCCGGTCGAACTATAGTTCTTCTACCTTTCTTTTCACCTTTTTACGCGTTTTACTTTTACGAGACTATCAGTATAGCATATTATACCAAAAAAACTTAAAACTCTATAGTAATTAATAATTAGTTTTAAGATTTTCATCATCATCATCAGATTTTCATCATAGTCATTCAGTCGTTGTTCGAAATGTTTCTAATTGTTAGTTTTTGCAACTATGTAGGTAATGATTGGATGCATGTATGAAAGAAAAATTATATAAGTAAATATAAACTCTATTACCCGAACGAAACTGGGCCGGGTCCCTAGTTAATTTATAATTGTACTCGCCTCATTAGCATAAAAGAGGTTGTACTCGATTATTGTTCTGAATGGACTAATCTGGGTCGTTTGATGACGCGATAATTCGCATAGACAATACACGTGTATCAGTACCCACACAATGCTCGTTTGTGGATGCAGGTCAAGAACTTCGACAATTTGTTATTCAATTCTCATAACATTTGTTGAAACCAAACACCGATTACTGTGTGCGATATGAAAATATTGTTGGGGTTTCGAGAAGTGTCGCTAGCGAGAAGTGGCGGGTCCTTTGATGATTGCTTTTAGGCGGATTTCATAAGAAAACGTTTTTTACCTATTCCTTCCTATTAACAATAATAATAATTAAACATGGAATACTTTAAAATCGTTTTTAATAAAAGCTTGGCCTAAACAATCTTTAAGGAGTACTGACCCACGGTAGCATTTTTTTATTAAGTGGAAGTAGCAAATAAATGTACTCTATTAGATAACAGATATCTATAACCAACTCCGTGTATAATAGGAATTTCGGATGAAGTAGATTACAAATGCGCTCTTGCTCTCTCAAACTCTTAAAACTAAGATTGTCATCTCATATAAAGAAGTGAATCGATAACCAAACAAGTGCCACTGAAACGCAAGAAACGTTTGACGTTAAACATAGATATGTCAGTAAGATCTTCTTGATTAAACGACAGATACCGGAAACACCACGCAGGAGAAAATATATCATGAAAGAGGTGACACTAATAGCAATATTATTTTTATGTATTGTGAAATATTTTACACTAATCAATAAAGAAGTTTTTCAAAAGTTACATTAATTAAATACTAAAACCAAAGGGTGAAAAAAGATAACAAAACCGATATTCAAATGTCCGAAAGTACTAATTTGACATAATACTCCATGTCCATTTTGACGTACTTCCTTCCAAATATGATCTGGCATTTAAATACACATAAAAAATCTAAGTATACTCATGTCTTCAAAAAAACTGCAGTCCTCAAAACAATTTCGTCAGTAAATGTCCTCAAATAATCTCAAATCGCAAATGTCGAAATAACCAAATTTGCAAAGAATATATTTGGAGTTAATTAAAAGTGTGACCACGATTACGTTGCTTATGTCAGGCTACAAAACACAAGGCTATTCTAAATTAGGTTAATAAATTGTTAACGCAAAGGTGCGGCTTTGTGCTCAGTTAAAATTTATTAAGATCTGTTCACTATGTTTACTTTTATTTTAATTGGGCGTAATATACGAGTAATATACACCCTCATAATCTCCCATATAGCACTACCTATGTTTCGATTGAAGATATGCTGGCTACAGTTACTATCAAGACGACTGTCTTAGTTCTCAAGAGTAACATCGCATATATGCAGTATATTCGAATATTTTGTTTGTAGTTGGATGTTCAGTTTGAAGTCTGGTAGCCTGCTCGTTTGTTATTATTTTCCCATAAAAATAACAGTAAAATGAAAATTGAAAATTTTATACAAGTAATTAGATGTCATTAACAGATCAAATATTTTATTCAAAAATAATTAGAACACTTGTGTGAACGGATGGTATTAGCACTCAAGAATGGCAGCATATTTCTTAATTCTCATGCAATATTTCAATGATATTACTTAATGGTAAGTATAATGTTAAATTGAAAAATAAAAAAATAACATTTTAGATAATGGTACGGTGCGATTCTTTGGAACGAAGAAAACAATGTAAAGTTTAATAAAGAAAGTATAAAAAGCGAGAACGAATATGCATATGCGGGCAAATGGCTTCGTGCGGAGATTCGGGACCTTAAAGTTACCATTAATATGAAGACACTTGTATTACTTATACGCATAAACTTACATTCCAAACTTAACGAGGTAAGCACAACTTTGAACCTATGCACAAGCCCTTGCTTTCTAAACTTGGCAACATCAAATAAGCACGCATGAAGCGAATCATATGACGTAAAGCCTTGACACAATGTATTAAGTTATTGAAATTAATTACATTCGCATGCCTGCGTCTATTTCGTGACAATGAAAAGTTTAATGGCTAATGCTTACCTAATTGAAGGGTAAATTAACGTTTGTTCGTAGAAAATGATACTCGTTGACTGTTCAAATGTTTTTGACAGTGGTCCTCTTTATTCGGCCATCATTATTCATCTTACTACTGTGACCCGGCCCAGCTTCGCTCGGGTAATAGAGTTTATATTTACTTGTATTATTACATTTTCATACATGCATCAAATCATTACCTGGTTGCAAAAACGAACAATTACAAATATCTATTTCGAACTACGACAGATTTATTTTATTATAAAAGAGTAACAAACGGGCACGCAAGCCACCTGATTTTTTGTGGTCACTGCAGCCCATGTGTAACCACATCCAATCTCAAACAGGACAGAAGTTCTATTAAAGGATGTACGCGGATGCGTTCTTACTCTTGAGGACTAAGATGGTCGCCTCCAATAATGTGTATATGACTGGATTACTATACTGAATTTAACTATGTAATTTCTAGTCCAATTTACAAAAAACTTAACTTATTATGCACCAAAACCTTCTTCAGGATTCACTATACGTTGTTGAAAACTGAGCAAATCCGTCCAGTACTTTTTGTGTTTATCACAAACAGACAGACAGACGCAACGGGGTACTTTGTTTTTATAATATTTAGAGAAGAGATACATAGATTTCTACCACCTATATTAAGTTAGTTATCACGTAGCTTCGTTGTCGACACTAGGCTGCTGTAATAAAACTAAAATGGGCTAATTTCGAAACTGGCATGTCACAAGGCAGTGTACTTTCTCCGATAATGTTTACTTTGTAACATAGGTGGCAAGTACCTCAGCTGCCTGTTCATAGATATTCAAAGTAATATAATCTCGGAATTATGCATTTTACCGAGTACTCCCGATTAAAAATTTTTGATGTTTGATTGATATTTCCAACCAGTTGCATGGTTCGTGGTCACGGCTAAACTATTGGCAGTTGAGTCAAAATATCAGCAATCAAAAATCAAAAATCGTTGATCGTGAGTACCCGGTTCATGGATATTCAATCCATCGTTATTTTAAGTATCTTTGATCGACCTTAAGTAGAACTCCTTTCCTAAGTTAATTTATTGATGCCCTCAGGTGGTAACCACTTATTAAGATAATTAGACGAGATTATAAACTCTTAAAAAACTACTCACAGTTCTTAAGCTCATTACAAAATATCTCAGTTACAACAATTAATTGACGTAGAAATTCTCAAGAAAAACTACTATCCAATTACGTTACTGTCAAAAAACGTTTGATTCTTATTTAGACATCACTCAATATCATCTTGTATCATGCGATGCGTGGCGTGATAAATACCGAACGCCCTGTTATTAACGTTATTATCGATATTATAGGTTAGGTGAAACAATGCGTGGAAAGCGGAATGCATTGCATGCATATGCATTTGATGTACAAGAGAATTCTTGACAGTCATGAGAAAATAGGCTTCGTAGTCTGGGAGTTGATTATGACTTCAATATTTACAATTATTACAATCTTCCGCCCGGAGTCCGTGCCTATGTAGCATGGTGCCTAGAACGCTAGCCACATTCCCGCTTTGAATAGCAATCGCAATTCTCTGCGCGAGATATGAACCAGCCCTCTTGATACCGGCGTCGTCGATCAAATAAGCGATATAACGTTTTCTTCTTCAATTCAGTTACAGTTTAATCCCTCAAATCCAATAAACTGAATTATTTAAACTTCTACGTTCAGCAAATATATGTTCACATTATAATAAAATTAAGTAATTAAATTTAAATTTTTACTTTACATAACCCAGAAACTGAAGCAAATCTTCCATGACTGGACAGACAATTGCAAAATAAATAATGAAATAAAAGAAAATTGTAATTGAAACAATCATTTGCGTTGTGTTATGACCGCAAGTATCCTGATTGCTCCGCTACGACTGTTGCGTTCCGGTCTACAAAACAAGTGTGAAAGAGACAGTATAACCGGCGCACGCGCATTCAGGGTAGGGTTGCCAACAAGCGTTAACAAAAATATTGTATTCGTAGGCTCAATTAGGCTTTTATATTTGTTTTTATTTTTTATATGACAAGAATAGCAAACGAGCATGAAAACCACCTGATCTTAAGTCGTTGCAGAACATAAACATCCACGTACAACCACAAACGTAAATACTTTGCTACTCCTAAGGACTTAGATGGTCGCCTCGTTTCAAAGGATAGCCGGCAACCGTATCTCTCCAATCAAAACACAAGTAATGCTTTACCGCGGATTATGAGGCCAGCGGTGGTACATCCCCGGTCGAACTATAGTTCTTCCAACTTTTATCAGATGTAGTAATCTGTAAGTCCGATTTTTGGTCATTAAATCAAAATTACCGACATGAATTTAAAAAACTACACATTTTACAATTATATCCTTTCTAGTTCTGTCGATGCTTCATCAGAACGTGCTGTCAACATCACTATATTTACTAAGTTGTCCGAACTATGTGTCAACCATGAAAAAGATCGTTTGAAATTTCGGAGCCGAAACATCGGAATTTTGTTTCATGTTAAGCCTACTAATCCAGATGACGAACAACGTACGCCGTCGTACTTCATTTCGCTCGGGAATATTTTTAACTTTTCATTAATAACACTCAAAATACTATTTTCACCATGGTTTATATCATGAATCATGATACCAATATATATTTAAAATAAACGTATAAACTTAAACTCTAAAATTTATTTTATAAATTATAGTAGGTTGTTCTTTGTTGCTCTAAAACTAATATACTATTATTTTTTTGATATATATATTTTTTGTTAAATATTTTGTTTCTCGTACCAAAAGTGGACAACCCTAATTCCGAGGCACATAAACATCTGTGCCTAAGAGTTACTGTTTCCACAATCACCGAACAGATCTTATTTATGATAACTAGCTTTTTGCAAGGCTTTTTAATGAAAACACCATAACAAAGAACTGTGCAATCCTCTTAATAGTAATCCGTTACGATTTGTTGTCGCGAAAGGGAAATCCGCGGTGAGATATTAAATTCCTAATTTTTATAAAAGTTGAAAGTGCTAATGGCACCGGACTTTTGTGTACGAGTATGAAGGTATAACGAATAACAGTTAATTGTATCTAAAAATAGCATATATATTTATATACATAATTCTTCCCTGCGTGCGTATGACACTGAACTCCTCCTAAACGGCTGGACCGATTATAATGAAATTCTTCGTGTGTCTTCAGGTGGATCCGAGAATGGTTTAGATTCAGTATTAAACCTAATTTATGAGTAATAGCTTGAATCTAGCAGAGCCAGGCATACATTTTGCTAAAAGTGAATTGCAGATTTTTAATAGTTAGCATAAATAAGTTAGTAAGGACATAAACATAGAGTTTTGTAATCAAGAACATTCATTTTCCAAGTGATTTTTATCACTTCACCAATCAATTTGACCTGTTGTTTTACAGTAACTAATGTAACATTGAAAAACCGCAATTTACTTACGAATTTATATCCAGCATATAATCCAGTTTCACCTGAAAAGATCCAGGTGAAATTGCCAAATGATTCCCCTATCTGTCCACTCTCTAAATTATTTCACATGTGAGTTTTGAAAGTTTTAAGTGTTCGTTCTGAATTTCAACTTTAAAACATCGTATCTTCTGCTTGCACCGTCATTTTGGAAAGAAAATAATTTCGAAAATCCCATCCCTAAGGGGGTAAAATGAGAGTTAAAAGTTTGTATGAATATGAACTCTAAGTATTTTTTTACGATAAGATTTTTCTGTTATTTATAACGATGACTCAATTTTTTTTGCGATGGCAACTCTGTAAATTTATTTAAAACTTCAATGAATACCAGTGTCCATTTCCCTCAAGGCATCATTTCCTCAATCACGTTTATTTGCAAACTCAAGAGCATTAAGCAAACATGAGTAAACCTACACGGAAAAGCTCATTACAGAGTAAACTTCTGGAGAGAGGACGTACCTACAAACTTAATTACTTACCTTAAGTTATTTGCTCGCCGCTGCGGCAAGACATTTTTACGTATTGTTTCTCACCTGTAACAAATAATAAACAATATTAGAATTGACTAATATCAAAACATCATCATCATTAAAACCCAAGATCAGAACATCATAAGTCAGTACATATATATATTTACTTTCACATTTGCAATGATAAAAATCTTAGTTATAATAAAAACCTAACCTAAACAATCTAAAGGGAGTCCGTGCCCATGCGGCATGGTTCCAAGAACACTAGCTGCATTC
>DWON01005304.1:0-15084 GCA_018251015.1 Phocides pigmalion okeechobee | reverse complement strand
AAAAAGAAAAATAATTTTGACATTCTATCTTCCCCCCTTGTCCCTCATTCCGCGAACTTAAAAACGCACCCTCGTATGTATTAAAAAGTTAGTAAATTATACAAAAAATCTAATACAAAGGTAAAATTGAAAATGTAAGTAATAGAAAAGGTTAAACCTGAATTTCAGTGCCGCCATTTGCCGGTTGCAAAGCGGCGCCGGCACCCGCAACGATGGCAGCACCGGCGCTGTTGGAGATGGCCTGAGCTGCTTGGAGCGCGGCCTGCGCCGACGCAGACTGTAGGAAAGAAAACTTTTTTATCTTCAATAAAATATTTAAAAGAGTACATATCATTTTATAAATAATAAACAGATACAGTATATGAATACTTTATACACAATTAAAAATGACAATAAGTTATGTAACATATGTATACATACATTGTATTTATTTTCATGGCGTTATAAATTCGGAGGACCTAATTAGATATTTCGAAATCTATTTAAGTTCTTGGGAGTCCAATTTCACAGTACCTTGTCTATCTCTCAAGAGATCAGGTATCTTATACAAATCTCCTTCGTGACATTAAGAATATTGCAAATATTGCAGCTAAATTCATCAAATATCTTAGATACATAGGCTAAGAAGGCTCTTAATATTATTATTGATAAATTAATGTAATAGTAACTGGGTCATTCCGTTGAGATTTCCTGTAAGACTCCTATCGTAGATGATCTTAATTTCTAGTGGCCATTTAACATCGTGTGGACTGCGTACTCAGTTTTTGCTTCTATGGCATAGAGAAACTGTCACGACTGCGCTATAAATTTTCGCTTTAGTGTACCTATAGTATTTTCAGTAGTGTCACAACACAACATTCGAGTAAATAAAGCATGTTTATGGTCACGTAAAAAATAAATATGTCCTCTTTTGTAAGTTTCGTGACAATGGGAAGTAATACTAGAGGGTGTTATCTTTTGGCGGCAACCACCTTCGAGTGTTCCCAGACTAACAGATAACATTGACCGCATCAAACAAAAGGGACGCTCATAAACTTATTTTGTATTGGGGACGATTCGTTACTTTGTTGCGAATAAGGGTGGCGGTACGGGCGCCGCTGTAGACCGACCCTGCGTTACTTTTCAACGTGAAATAAGGGATGTTGAATTTGTTTCGTATCATGTTTCAAATTCCACTTATGTCATTGTTCTACGTACGATAACAAGCATTGATAGCGTTCATTGCGACAAATGTATGTATGAATGTGAATATCTACTATACTGAACAAATTGTTACTAGGGAAATAAACTTAAGGCAGCAGTTATAAGTTAGTGATAAGACTTACAACGAGCGGCTACGTTTAAAGCGAGTCGATCTCTCGTTTAAAGTGAGAGATTCTCAGAAGTTGCAACGCATCTATGCATGACTTCGGATAGGATTTTAGTCTTCTTTGAGGTAGCATGGGCTGTAGAAATTACTTAACATCAGATAACTTGCATTCTCGTTTACTACTCTTCTCGCAAAGAGACTTCGACATCTCACACGGGGGCTTCAGGTTACGAAACCTGACACGCAAATTCGATCTTCCGAAATTAGGTCTGGTATAGAAATTAATTTTCTTTAACTTTTATAATTATAACTGTATGAAGTAATAGCAAGGTAGCCTGTATTCTTGAGATATGTCCATAGAGTTCACATGGATCTAAGAAGTCTAGCAACCTGCACTTGGTCAGCATAGTAAACAATAGCCTAATCCTTCTTATTCTGAAAGGAGGCTTGTAACTTAAACTTAACTGTAAAATTTGGAAAGGTTCGAAACGCTTTGGATGTCATTATTTCTACTTAGACGGGATTTATTTCAATATACTAATAGTAGTGACAGTTAGGGAAAATAACGTCGTGAATTAAAGTGTAACAACTGTTCGAAGGAAAAATCTCGAGAAGAAACTAAAACAAGTTAAGCGTTCGAAGCTTTGTTGTAAGTAGTCGAAGTTTTTTCACTCTCGATCAGTCAATATGAAAGCGGTTGCACTTTTGCCAATAAATCAATGCTACAAGTTTAAGAAGTTGGAAGTTATTAGCCTTTATTACTGCCTTTATTACTGGCTTAATTTTGATAAAAAACGCTACTGTAAAAATAGCAACTATTCGTTAAAATCGTTGTGACGTCATCAGGCATTCGTTGTTTGGAATAAAATATTATATTTGAATTCTACCCGATGACGTCACAACGGTTTTATAGCTATATCAACGATTTAAATTTTAATAAAAAAGATAATACATTTAAATGACAAATATGAAAAATCCATTACGGACATACATACAACAATAAAGGGTCACTGTGGAATCGATACCTCGAATTTAAAAACACGTGTATTGAATACACTGTACTGAGAGAAAATCTCTCAGAAAGAACAATAGCATTTCCGATGCATTCCCAACACCTATAAAACAAAGCCGAAATTGAAAAACGACGAAAAAACTGTAAACAGAAGGTGAGTAAAATACACGTACCTACGCTGTTGAAGCCGAACGCCACGATCACACTCGGGCTCGGCACTCTTTGATCCTATATTTTCACATGGCTTTGTGCCCGACGACAGGCTGACAAGCGTGCAGGCCAGACACAAAAATAAGGCTTTAACCGTGTCATGGTAAGCCTGCCGCCGACGGCAAAGGCTCCAGTACAAATTCGACTCGACTTGCCCTTCCCCACCTTTCCTCTCGTTTTCCCCTTCATGTACTGCTGAACGTCTATAACGATGTAATTTCACGAGGAAAACTTTACTGCGATTCAGTTGTTTGTTTCGAAAATAATATTATCCGGGGATATAAATGTCTGTAATGACAGGGGATATATTGTATTAAGGCATACGTTTTTTTATGTGAGAAGAGTAGCAAACGAGCTTGAATACCACCTGAGGTTAAGTAGTCGCAGCCCATAGACATCCACGTACAACCACAAACACGACCGAAATCTAGTCTGAGCTAAAACGTATATAAGTTGCTACTTCTGAGAACTAAGATGGTCACCTCGATGCAAAGTGTTAGCCGGCAACCGCACCTCTCCAACCGAAACACAAGCAATGCTTTATGGTGGATTAAGAGGGCGGCGGTAATGCTTCCCCGGTCGAACCTTTATACGTTTATAAAGGGATTTTAAACACAATCTACAGTTGTAAAGCAATCCATTATCTAATTTCTATCCCATCTTTAACAATATTTTTGTAGTTGGTCTCGAATAGCCTTAATTTAAACCAAGTGAAAAATCGGTAGTGCATTATTTAGATCCAACTAAAAGTGCTTTGGAGAGGGTTATTCAAGAGGTCGTTCCTGAAAGCGCAATCTTTCAATTCGGCTACCAACAGACGTTCTAGCGTTGCCACAATAAAATGACTTCTTTTCTCATTGGCGAATTCTATTCAAGCGTCAGAAAGCCTTTCGCCTTACATGATTGATCAAAGCTTCAATGTAATTTCCTTAAAAATGCTTTACCGGTCAATAAAAGCTAAAATTATATTGTGAACTTTAGATTTTTTAAACTTAGTTCGAAAGAATGTCTATAAAATGTTCCTTAAAATATTAATATTCCTTTTGGTAAGGAATAAAAACATGTTATTTTTTTAATATTAAATTACATCATATACTTACGTCGCCCAATTATACAGAGAAACGAGTGCCCAGCAATCGGACTTTAAGGCTTCTAATCAAAGAAGTCATATTTAAATCATAATTGGATTAATTAGTCTAACAATTTTGATCGAAATGTAGTATTTCGTGATAACAAGGATACTACTATATTGAGCCTGTCTGGTCATCAAAATACGTCATTATAAGTTTTAACAGTGCGAGACATAAAGACGTCTAGTAATAGTGACGTAACGAGAAATTAAAATGCATCATTTATAAATAGATAATTTGTGTTTCAATCCACCCTCATAACCCGCCGTAAAGCAACATGTTCTTCATGCATTGCGTTTCGGTTGGGGAGGTGTTTTTGCCGGATACACATTATTGGAGGCGACCATCTTAGTCCGCAAGAGGACGAACGCATCCGCGTCCATCCTTAAATATAACTTCTGTTCTATTTGAGATTGGACGTGGTTGTCCATGGCCTGCAGTGACCACTAAACATCAGGTGGCCTGCATGCCCTTTTCTTACTCTTTCACAAAAAAATAATAATTAAACATGCCATTTTTACAATTATTATAATGGACTTGGAATATGATTACATTTAATAATGTAGATGTAGTATATTTCATTCCATAATATAACAAAATTCCACATGAAAATAATAGATACCTATCAAAATTATTTTTGCTCCAAATTTCGTCAACGAAGGCATTTCTTGTCAAGCGCGAGTCACATCATTATGAAGTGTATTTCAACACGCTAGAAGGAAATGGGCATGACAGACAGGATATCACAGGCCCGCTTGAGGAATAAGTTACCTTGTATTATTGGTATGACAAAGAAAAATGTTTACCAAAACATACACTATTAAATACATTTTTTTATTTATTTCATGCTGTAAATATAGGTAAGGTACATAAATATAAAAATAGCCGTTAAAAAACAGAAAAGAATATTGTGCAATTGATTTGGATTTCAGAAGATTTTTGACGGGACAAGCTGTTGGAACTACGGATTTTGTTATTCGTTTTATCGATTCCTTTGCGCATAGAAGTGTCAGTTTAATCTGTATTTTACTTCAAGTCTTTTCGGAATATTTCGTAAATCTGGGTATACACAATATATTTTTTGAGATTATACTGTTATTTTGACAAGATACTAATAAAATAAAAACGACTTTGGTGTAAAACATTATAAGAAAATTCCATTACATAGAAAAATGAAGCAAATGGCTTGATTTTCATAATTGCTAGTAAATTATATGTTATACAAAAATAACTTTTTTACCACTCATTTGTGAGTACGATTAACATATTGAGTGCTTCGTACTACCACAAAATATATTTGAAAATTTTAAGAGGCTATCTATCTGTGAAGTTAAAAAGGTACAATACTTTAATGTTAAGGGAAACTGACGGACGGCGGAAGCTTATTAAGCTCACAAACACAAACCTTTAAAATTTACGTATTTAACTCTATATTCAATGAAATAATTAAAACCATTTTTAATATTTTTCCACTTAATACTAAAGTTTGTTTGTCAACCTTAAACTACAATTGTTTGATATAAAAATAATAATGTAAACTTTTTATCGGTGAACTATTTTTATGAAATTTATACATTGATTAACATTTTTTAATATTAGGCTCATTGTTGTGAGATTATGAAAAATATTTTTAGTTTTTTTTCAAACGTACAAAAAATATTTTCGCCATACACGCAATTGGCATAATTGTCTCATAATAACATTAAGCGTTATAAACGATATTGATGATGCGAAACGCCTCGCGGTTTATGGATACGTGTACACAAACAAACAGACACCTATCTGTATCCGTTTTGAGTTTAATCATCACATTAATTAGTCATTGTGTTTAAACAGACGTCTGTTTGTCCTTCGTCGACAATTAGTTCAAACAACTATTATACTATTGACAGATAAACTTTGAGATAATTAATACCTACAGTAATTAAACTATTCGCGATAGCGTTTTTTGGTACAAGTATGTAGCGTAATTAGTTAATATTTGTATTAGTAACTATGAAAAAATCATTTATTGTAGGTTGAGTATTTATGATAAACTATTTTAAGTACACTTTTTAAACCATTAATTAAACGAAATATAAATGAAATTAAATATTATGAACTATTTTACAACTATCGAAACCACCGTATTATGTATTTTATCTGTATTTAAAAAATAGTCATTTGTTTTATCTAATAGCACAGAGAGTCAGTTCCTTAAGTTTATAGTACATTTTAGAATGATTCTTTTGAGTATATTTGTATGGTCTAGATTAACCATTTTTTCGACACGTTGTAGATATATTTTATTACTAGATATATTATTAAAATTATATTATATCTCTGATCGTTCATTATGAATGGCTTCGGGAAAACAATAGATTATTGTAACTATAAGCTGTCGTACAAAGCCAGAAAAACGGTGGCTAGATGCTATTTGCTCCGGAAAGGGCCTAAAGTTTTTAAAGGAAGTGGCTATCCAGATTGCAACGCACCTCATCGTAAGTAGTCTCTATGCGTATACATATATAACCTTTGTATATGGAATACACAAAATCAATCGCGTGCTTATTCTTCTGAGATTTAAGATGGAATGATTCGACGTTTCAAATGTGTCTTATTACATGTAATAAAACACATCAATGCTACACTGTTGATAGAATTTATATATCATAATTTTAAAACCTTTTAAATATAAATACTTACATATAAACTTTTAACAAACCTTTCACATCGTAAGACACTAACATAAGCACTGTATTTAATAACATACGTCGAATTTTAACAGGTAAATTAGTTCCACTGCAAATATATGCTGCGTTTGGTCTCCATATAGTTAAAAGGACAAGCACATAATAAATATGTTCATATTATGAAATAATATAGATTCAGGAAAACTCAATTCTACGTTAACCATTCCAAACTTTACGTGCGATTTTAAACGACCTCGTATTGTGTCTATAGGAGTAAGCGGCTTAACTTTGTTTATTGTTTCATATTAGCGGGTACTATTGCAATGAGATTTATTTTATTTTAAAATAGTATCAATTTTTGATAGATAGGCCGTAAATGTACAACAATATATAATTATGTAATACGAAAGGCTCTAAGGCTACAGCTTAATTATTCTATAAGTGACAAATGAAACAATAGATGATTGATCTTTTTTTAGAAGCCAACATAACTCAATACAAATTTTTATCATATCGAAATTAAAATATTCCTTTAAATACTTTAAAACTGATTTCAAAAGCAGAATATGAGTTCTATACATTTTTGTGTGTACCTATTTAAAAAAACATGATCTTTTTTTCTTATCCAAAATCTTTAATTTTCAACAACAATTACAATGTAATCACAGCTCAAACATATTACTATCGATTTATACTTATTCAATATTTACAAATAATAATTCAGCAATATTTAGTTAATTCAACTATTTAATTATACCTCCGTGAAGCCAGGCTTCGAATAATATCGAGTGGTATTGGATCGGTTGTTTCGAGTTGAATTTATAGATAAGAACAATTTCCCATCGCTCAGTGTTGCGAGCCCCTAAATAGTCGAGGGTTATTATCTATCGATGAACCTATCGGTTTCGCGGATAAACAAAACTAATTAAACGTTTTAATTAATCCCACCATTCGGTGTTTTGTTGCCGTAATTACTGATTTCCTCCTGCGCCGCTGGATCTTTCGGTGGCGATATGAAAAGATACATTCCCCGAGGTTCATCACTAATATCCGTTACAAATCATTATTAGTTTCCGTTGTATGGGGTCTAATAGGCTCCAATCCAATTACAAGTTTCTCGGTGGGATGCTAAAAGTAAAATAATAATTTACTACAAGCTGAGCCGTCTGTCAATTATTTCTCATCTGTTCACTTCATCACGCTCACGTGACGATGATGTAGAACAGCAGTATTGCTAGCATAAATATTGTATATAGTGTAAATCTATAGTGTACTGCCTCCTTAACAACGAGCGGTAGTTTAAGTAATTAATTGGGATAAAGTAATATTTTTAATAAATTTCGCGTCTTACTTTCATAGTTGTACAACAGATTTCCTATGGTCGTGATTGCCATGGACGTATACAAATACAAAGAAATACATACCGAACCCAAAAAATGAAACTACATTTATCACATAGATCTCGCGGGGATCGAACCTGGAACCTTTTGCGTGGCAGACTGGTGTAGCGAACACAACGCAGGTTTTCAATACCTGTGTACATATCATAGATTGGTAAAAATTACAACCACTACTTGAACACTTGACAAAATGCAAATATTACGCAATATCTTGAAGGATCTATGTTACTTCGTTTGTATAATAAATATAAGCAAGGAAGAGGCGACACTAAAAGGGTTAAGCGTAATTTTAGTACTAGAAGACGCTGAAAGAAGACGTTAATTTTATACTACCGTGTCAGGTGGAAAAAACTAATTCAGTTGCTCGCCAAAAAAACTAATTCAAGCGGAAATATTATGTTTAAAGCAAGTCCTTTCGTTTAAGACGTGTTGATTGCAAATTGTATAAAAGAGTGCATTTTTAATCGCTTTTTGCATAATTGAAATACGTTATTACACATTTAAAAATGAAGTTGTTAGATTAAATTTTAACGGAAAAACATAAAATATTGTATCCATGACAGATTTAGAAAAAGTGCACAGAGGTTATTTTCCGCCGGTTTTCTGCAAATCAATCTTAGCCCACAGAGAGTTCAAAGCCGACGAACTAACTTTGATATTTATTCAGAATATGTAAATATCCCATAATGAAACAAAATATATGAACTTTAAGTTATTCCAAGTGGCTATTTAATAAAAAAAACTTCATTAGTATTAGAAGCTAAGAATCGTAATTGAAAATGCCTTTCACAAATAATAACTTAAATTAATGGAGCAAGTGGGGCTAGAGTCGTTTCCTCCGATACATCCACGCTGAAAAGTAATAATTGAAAATCAGAATCCCTACACTTAATAAAAAATACGCAGCTCAACAAAAATCTGCCTGTAACATCGTCAAAAGTGATTTCGATACGTTCTTGTTTTTTTTACAGCTAAAAGTATGAAAGCTTCCAGTTATTTATTCATCCGTCCGCTACAACAAAACTGGGCTCCAATACGATTCAAAAAGGTTGCAGGTATAAGCGCCACTCCAAAGAGTGTAGTATCCGGTACTACGAACGAGATTGAATCCTGAATGAAATTCAACTAGTTTAGGATTTTATAAATAGGATCTACAATTTTTTAGATGACTTTCGAAATTTTGTCCGTTAAAGCCTTCGTTTTGACAATTAAACGAAGTTTATGATACTGTTAATATTACAGACATTATAATACAATGAGAATGATATCAGTATTCTGACAATTCATAGATTACATGTAAATTTGAATATCGATGTAGATATAGTAAAATAAATATGGACCCTGCTTTACGGAGGAGAAATACTTAAGGCAGGCTCCACATTGGTATAATTTGGCTGTATAAAATATTTTTGTACCTAAAAACACCAGATAATAATATTTTCTACAAATTTGTTTTATATACAGAATAGTCTTCTCGTTTGAAAATTTAGAAAACTATAGATAGTGCTGTAATAAAAAAAAAAACATATTTTTTCGACAAAAACGTTGTGTCAAAATTTTAAAGCAATCGCTAAAAACCTTACAAAAATGCAAAATTTTATACATCTAAGAATTTTAATTTTAATTTAGTTTCTATATTAAATCGATATTTACATAGAAGTTAAACCTAAACAATCAGCGGACACTACCCATGCGACATAGGGCCAAAGGCTTGGGTCGCATTTTAGCATTGAGTAACAAAAGCAATGGTTTTCGAGAAATGTCAACCGGCTCTAGTCATTGACAGCGTTGATGAAAAACTCGAAAAATGTGTAATGTAATAATTATTATAAATTCTTCCACATAACAAAATTATAAAACTTACGGCATTGCTGTGTGTCTGATCGGTCTTGAGTTCCTTGTGATTGGAGAATTGGACGTAGACAGCACGCCCGCGCAGCTGCGCCACGCAACCACCGAAGTACGCGACCATTGCCACCGCTGATATCTCCTCTGCCATCTCGAGGAATGCCTAAGAACAAGGATCACGTATTAGTGAATACAAGATTATATTACAGTAGCGTTTACAGTTCACCTGTTTCCTTATGCCAGCAATGTCAAACGTTTGTTTTGTTTTTGTTGTGGTTCGAAGGGAATAGGAAGGAAATAGGGAAATACTTTTCAATAAGTAATTGCAACTTAGTCCTCAGAGGTAGTATCGCATGTGTGGTTAACCTCATATAGGATTTAAATCCTATTTGGGTTTGGATGCAGATGTAAAAACACCAGTAACACCTTACTTTCAGATGGACTGCACTAAAGTAAACCGACACTCAAATCATAAACGGAACGGGGTCTAACTACCTCTTAAAAGCAGAAGGTTTCAAAAAAGTGATGCATTATGTAGTCTATCGAGTAATCTTTAAATAAGGTTATTTTAACAAAGTTTATTGATTACATATAACCTAAAATTATTTGTACTATTTCATAGACAAATTCAGAACTTTCTACCTACACAAACTATACCCAGAATGTATTACAGATTCGTCATTTTACTTCATGACGTTCTGAAAACGCATTAATATTGTGATCTCCAAACCTATTTACGATAAGCTTGTCTTATGACCGAAATAATTTCCGGCTAACTACTGAAGAAATTCTCATTTAAAGTGAAGAGATTATTCAGTTAATTCAAATAGACAATGCAGAAAAGATTATTACAAAAATCTTGGTAAAAGTAACCTTTTTTTTATTTAGTAGATAAGTGAA
This sequence comes from Phocides pigmalion okeechobee, assembly GCA_018251015.1. Classification (NCBI taxonomy): domain Eukaryota; kingdom Metazoa; phylum Arthropoda; class Insecta; order Lepidoptera; family Hesperiidae; genus Phocides; species Phocides pigmalion. The sequence goes on along the minus strand of DWON01005304.1, from coordinate 4,603 downwards.
AAATATTTTCGTATTAAGAACTATGTATGTATTGAAATCGTAGTAAAGAATAGAAAGGAAACAAAGCAGTTTATGTAAGGTATTAAAATGGTTCCAAATTCCAGTGGAGGTACCACTACTACACCAATTTCTAATATGAAGCAATTTTTACATTTCGGTGAAAACGTGTTTTTTTCGGCTCACTTACTTATATTTGAGCCGACCATTTATGCCATTAAATATAGCACCCGTGATCGACATCTTGTGGGAATGATGTTCTTACATGATGGTAGGTAATTATCGGAGGCAGGGACTATTGAACCACCACCACCAGACGGCACAGCCTGTTACTTGTCTATTTCAATCTTATAAGAGTAACTTTGTTTATTGTTAAATTATAGTATGAATAAATAATGATAAATGTTGTGAATACAAAGAGGCTCATAAATTGAGAGGGTAGTGGGTCTACTGCGACAACTATCACCTCATATCGCCTAATCTAATCGAATATACTGGAAGTTGGGAGCGAAAATGGGAATGAAAGATGACGTGTCGAGAGGTTCCGCTTCGCGTTTGTCGCACCCATATATTTTATTCCGACGCCGGTATTTGCTATCTAATTCAGTACGATGTTCTAGATATATAGATATATCGAGATAAATTTCTTGAATTTTACGAATGCATCGAAATATGTTTCGCAACGTTTGTGTTTGCAAAGCACTTTAGTTATTGCTCGGGTAATAGGATATACGGATTCCGATATCATCATGACATCACGAATTTCGAGTTAATCTCTTTGATACCGTACCTATATTACATCGTAATCCAGAACACTATTGAAAATTTTAAACTGGTGCACGTTACATAGAACGCAGAGATGGCGTTCATATTCAATACAAACGTAGAGACATTCGAAATTTCCGCAACTGTACTATTACAATTTCTGTTCGAATTGTGTGAACGAATGTATCTCTAAGCCTCTATTAGGGCACCGTAGGTAGTCGTTTTGTGTTTGTAGTAGATACTATGGACTGCAATTAATCGACATCGTGCCGGACCATACATAATACCTAGCAGCAGTATGAACTGATCAAACGCATATAGAGTGCATCATTCCCGAAATGCGTTATGATTTCCACCACCATTTTAGAGGGGAAATTTAGCTCACTCGCGTCCTATTTCACGTGTACGCCATTTTCGACCGCAATCCTGCTTTTGGCATTTGAACATGGCTGCCCAACGTACCTACAAAATATGCGGCCCTGTACGGAAGTAAGCCACAAATTAAATGGAATTTGTTTGCGCTAATTAAAAAACAGACATTAATGAGTTCAAATACATAATTAAACAGACTAACTATACCCATTCACTGTAATAAGTAAGGTAATGCTTTGAAAATTAGAACAATTTTGCAATGATACGTTGTATATATATTTTTAACGATATAATAACCATTAACTCCTCTTCAAAAGTATAACTAATTTATAATATGGTAACTCATCAATTGCGTACTTGATGGCCTATACAATGGGCCTGAACAAGAAAACACTGAAAGAGTACCACCAGGTAAGTAAAACAATTAAATCAGTGTTAACCTGGAGTCAATATTAAAAACTAAATACGGCACCAATGTCATAGCATGATTAAACTACGTTTTACATTAATTGATACGCCCGGTCGTGACTATAAATTATAAAATGGTAATAAAAATCACCGTTGCATTATAAAATAAATGTGATTGATTAATAAATTAGGCAAAACATCGTCCCGAATGAAGCGGTGTAAATTAATGGAAGCGTGGCACCGCGGCAGCGAGCGTCGATCGTAAAATAGTGTCAACGGCTCTTTCGTTTTAATCACCGAGAGTGGAGGCGATTGTCCGCGCCCACTCACATCATGTTTGCCCACCTCTCGGCAGATGGCGCCTTTGTAACCGGACTCTGAGAGCTTCGGTTACCATCGACAACGCTACTTTTCATCATCCTCTCGGAGCTCACCAAAGGACTGAAGCCTGGTCAACCACTGAGTGCTTTATACTCGTATTGATTAACGTTTCAAATAATATAAGCACAATGGCTGGCTCCGTCAACCTTGTGTCGATACTCTACTTTCGGTGCATGTAATTGGGATAAGTTTGTAAGGTATACATAAACCTAAATATATTATAAACAAATTTTAAAAGGTTATAGTTATGGATTCTAGATAGATTGCTATGTCACTAGAGAAACTTATTAATTTTTATCTTTTTTATAAAATTTAATTTTGCGGTAACATTATAAGGAAAATTATTTATAATAAAGTTTCAATAGAGCGAGGAGTCCATTCAAAGGGAAATAAATAATGAATTATTTTAAAAGATGACTGAGTAGATGATATTAAAACACTGAGAAAAGAAAATGATAAAGAATTCAGGCATTTTCAATGGATTGCACCCGTAAGCATGAGGATGAAAAGGCGCGGAAAATTTCATAACAAAAAACGTGAAAATGGCGTCTGTGACCGTTCATAAAAAGGGATTCGACTTGTTTCTTGTGTCGGAAGAGAGATTGTTTTCTTTCACGCCAAGATATATATACGAAGGTGGGTGTCATACGGGCTATTTATTAGACGGGATAACATTGTCGTAGCGTTTGTCCGGGTGTGTGTGCGGGGTAATAAGATTTTCTTTTTATTATTTTACTTGCGGGCTGTAAAGTAAGTCATTTTTAATTTGTCTTTCGCTGGTCGTAAATTCCGCATTCCACGTGGTTCACGACGCTTTGACGTAAAACGCGCAGTAAAACCGGCTGGATGTCGCTAAACCCGCTTGGACGTACTTCGCACTTGCGTGATGATAGCTCCACGCTTCCTGATAGATTGTTGAATGTCTAGTCACGTTCACACGGTATACCTTTTTCAGGGCTCCGTTATTAAATAGCTAAAATCGGAGCTTATAATTTCGTCCACTCTGTATATTTGTCCGCCTCTTCCTGTGCCCGTATTTAGCCATTTAATATTAGAAACTTAACATATACTTTTTTTTATAAAAAAGTAAGACGTCATTTACATAGTTCATTCGAAATTACAGTGCGTCAAATATATTTTTCATAGCTGTACCGTGTACCGTGCGATCTACTTACACCCACATTTCGGCCATCATAACCTACATTGAAATTTATTTGCAACGGCGCCCCGTTGATTCTACCTAAATAATTTTTTGATGACATCCCGAGTTGGTGCTATTTTGGTACCGCATTCCTACACAATTCCATTAATTATAGCTAATAATGAAGTCGCTGTTGCTAAGGGCAAAGATGGAAGTCTCACACTTAAGGCGGCACCTACGCCTTTCAATCTATCTAAACACACACATGCACACATTTAGTCCTGATAATCAGTCAATTCAAATATATTCAGTATAACATAGTATCGCATTGGACAAAGAACTTAAAATTATATTTTTTATTTTTTATTCGTATAACCATTTGAAAGTTAAAAAAAACCCAAGGCTAAGAAATTTTTTTTTTCATAAAATTCAATATAAAAAGTTAACATAATGCATAAATAAATTTAAATAATAAATTAATCACTTAAGAAAAATGTATTGATCTATAAAACATTTTATTCGATCTAGTACAGTAAATAAAATAATTCCAATATTTGCTTCTTTTTATTTCATAAGAATCATAGTAAAATTTACAAGAGCCGTTTCGTTACTGAACACCACTTTCTAAATTGGATTAGATTCGAACGCTATTAAAACAACTTCAACGAACTCTTCTACTAAAGAGTTTAATTTTGTATAACTTCACTCGATATACTTTTACGGTAGTTACTAAGTTGCTTCACAAAACTATGTTTTGTGGTCAAACTTCTAGAGAGATAGATAGTAATTTTACAATGCACAATGAAGCGATCCGGTAAATAAAAAATCCAGTAAATACTAGGAGATAGTTTCACACAAATAGACCTTTATACAGAATAAAATATAGGTAAAACTACAAAATTTCGTAGAAATTATATTTTATACGTGTCGTTACAAGATTTTTAGCAATCACCCACTGAAACTTTCAAGTTTGCCACGATAACGAATTCAAATTAACATTTCCTGAGGGATCATTTAATAACGCAACAAGCTCGCCCCGGCTCATTTACGCACATCCCTAAATTCTCAATTATTACCATTTTATTAGCCACGTTGTAATTGCATAACCAATTATATTTGCTTTTACGGCCAGATAACGCTACGGCTCTAATAAAAAATATCGGACAAGCTTAATCAACATTGGACCATAAAACCTTACATAAACCTTATATAATTAAAAGATTTATAGAAATATGTTTATATAACTTTACTGGTCAGAAAGAAAAAATAAGGCATTAATGATATTACACTATTTCTCAAGTTTCTTAGTTTTGAATTCTTGTTTTCATTATGTGTTTTTATATGAAAGTAGTTAATGAATATGTTATCCACTTTATTGCAGGCGATCACTGCCTCTGGATATCTATTACCGATTTTATTTATTTATTTATTTATTTGTTATTTAGACATACCAACGGCAAAGTATACAAGACATTTACAAAATTAGAAATACTATTGTACTTAGTTTACCCTATATACATGCCAATTATAAGTATGTAC
>DWON01005303.1:0-15085 GCA_018251015.1 Phocides pigmalion okeechobee | reverse complement strand
TTGTCCATGGGCTGCAGTGACCACTTAACATCAGGTGGCCTGCATGCCCGTTTCTTACTCTTTCATCATAAAAAAAAGAATCGTTTTTGATTCGGACTGGAGCAGTGTGTTTTTAATCCACATAACAATTTTAAAAGGTGGTAGAACTAAAGATCGGTGAAGTCCCATAGTCCTCTTCATAATCCGCTGTTAAGCAATTGCGTTTCGGTTGACAAGAAGCGGTTGCCAGCTACACTTAGATTTTTATTCAAACTTGACTTTTAATTCCAGAGATTAAACAGATAGCAACACAGAGACAAAATGACAAGCAAACTAATAATGTAAGGGTTTAGATATTATAAAGTAATTTATCCCCGCAGCGTGTTTTTTATATAACAGTCATTGATACAACTTTCAACCTATATTAGCCCCTTAGTGGTGCAATTTCCAAAATACCTTTCTTATTGCTTACTTACACCATATAAAGAATATATTTGCAATTTTACAGGATTCTAGGCACACCGAATTTGGCTGAGCGTTGATCTTTGGGTCTGTCAGTCACCTTACTCTTTTATATAGAAGTCATGCTTGGGCTTCCAACGTTCATAGTAATCTCCGAAGAATCTTAAATACACATCTAATCCATGTAACCGACCTAGAACGTGAATAGACTCCTAATAGGGGATTTACATTGATTTTAATAATAAAGCGATTATTGCATACGAGCTCTAGATCCCCTTGTGGCGCCCGATATGGTGGTCTGTGTGACCCAGAATTCAAATCCAATGTAAGTAATGTTTATGGAGATATCAGTTCTCGTTGTCACATAAATCCTGCCAAGTTAACTTGTTACGATTGATTGGGAGAATCTTTTTTGTTACTTACATTACGTAAAGATGAAGCGCGAATAGACCCGCGGTTTGTACACCGCATATAGACAAAGTTAAGCAACTTTGAGAGTGGGCGAAAATTGGATGGGTGACCGTTGGTGGTAAATATTTATAAGTTCTTGTTGCTTAAGAATTGATTCTCGTTAAGTAGTTGATGTCGGTTAAACTTGTTAGGGGATCTATAGCTGGACCCAAACATTCGACGAATGGGTTGCCCATTAATCCATATTTGCGTCAATAAGCTTGAAGCAACGTAGTTAAGTATATATAATATATAACTAAGTGTATATAATAAGTATATATTTGAAGAAATTATATATCGGTATATTTTTGTTTAATAAAAAAATTGTTTAATATTTTTTGTTGTTTCTCTTTTCCTTTTTTATATGTGGAAAATAAGTTTAAATGGTGATAAACCGTACTTTTGTTTAAGAATTAATAAATAATATATATTATTTATAAGTGTAGCAATATAGAAGGAGAGAAAAATAAAATATACAAAGAGTAAAATGTAAAATTAATGTAGGAATTACTTGAAATTCAATTTTCGTAGAAAACAGATGGTCTCTTGAATACCGTGACTCAAACAGACACAAACAACTACGACTGCTACGAATAAGTCGAAAATATTTACGTAATCGCTAATTTTAACTTCCTTTTGACTTATAGTAAGTATCATAGAAATGTAAATAAGGTTTCTATGTTTAGTATTGTATAAACGAAATATAAATATCTTCGCGGAATTTATATATCGTAGTATATAACGGGTAATCAAGATTACCGCTTTATAATTGCCGATATTTCGAACACCGCTGGACTGCTGAACTGTCCGAGATCTAAGACGCTTGGTGAGATATCTTAATATTGAATCTCTGCCCCCTAAACTTACGTAAAATATTTCAGCGACTATTTACGCAATACGATAAGAATGAGCCTCTTTTTAGTGGAGAAACACGTTTTTTTTTAATTAACCGCACTTTTTCGCAATTTTACACTTTTAGCAGAAGAAATCTTCATATATCCGGGAGCCCCCCTTTGATCTACGTGCAATTGGGCGAGTTTTTGGTCCATTCAATACTTTGCATATTTTACGCACACTCCTCCATTAAAATGGGTCAGTTGTTCTAAAATTACAAAATTATTAATTGACATAGATTTCATATTCTGATTCTTGTAAACTTAACAGGAAAACAAAGTGAACTTGGCCGACTTTTATATATCTTTCTTTGAACATAATGGAGGAAAAATGTGTATTATACTATGTGACCCATATTGATGTTATAATATTATTGTAGTCAAATTGAGCATCACTTGTGTTCCTAGAAGTAGGAAAATAGGTCATCAATCCATTTTATCCTACTGCTTTGGACGGTCTTCCCTCAGAAAGACGCATTATCCCGTAGTCATTACGATTTTAAAAAATATTATAATTACACTAGAGACGAAACAATTTCAAAACAGTATAAAAAATCAATATCTTTAAAGTATAATAAATGAAATAGTGATAAATGGTGGTATCACTGCCACATCCAGTTCTAACTTGAAGTAATTGTTGCGTTTCGGTAGAAGGGTATGGCTGCCGGCTCATCTACAATTTACTAATAGACCACGACCTTAGTCCTCAGGAATGGCAGCGCATTTGTGATTTACTTCCAATTACTATTGTTCTTTGAGTTCGTCTGCTACGGTATTTTATAAAAAGTACGTAGGACGAAGTTGAATGAATGGGCTGCAGTGACTATTTAACATCTGCATGCCCGTTTGCTGCTCCATAAACGTCCATAATGACCGATCCTAGAAGTCCGAGGTACCAGCGAAATACAACGATTACCATTGAAAAATAATGTACGACGAGAACGTAGGCATGTATGTATATGATCAATGATTACACACTTATGGGTATTTTGAAGTGATTTATACACAGTGTTTTTTGAAAATAATTACGTGTGTTTTTACGTATGTATCTTTGTATTGTTCATTAAAATTAAAATTCATATATTTTATTTAATTATAAGGAATATACACACGTTAATAAATTTTTACATTATTTTGTAACTTAAATTATTTACGAAAATTATTTTCTAACTTAACAAAATGTATGTCAAAATATTACAAATGTTATGATAGAATGTCAAAACAGCTAAATTTAATTAAATTGTTAATTAAATAAATTATTAAATTATTACACTATTAAATTTTTAATAAATAATTTAATAAGTGTATTTAATAATCCTGCTTAGCCAAACGATGGTGATCATTTGATACTAAATTTATTATTTGTGAAATTATATCCTGTCATTTTTAATCATATTAATTAATTGTTATTAGTTGATGACGGATAATCGAAATGTATTTTGTTAATCTATTAACACCAAAATTAATATTATATTTACTTTATTTTTAAGTTTATTTTATTAAACAAATTTATGTTCTCGAAAAGTGGTTTCAACGTGCAATATTTGACTTCATTTTTTCGGAGTTATCTTGTGCGCAATTTTTAAATGAAGAACATAATAAGCAAATTTCGAAAGTAATTACTTAATATATTATTAAGTTAATATTTTTTCTACCTACTGACTATTGAGTCACTGGTGCCGGCCACCACGTTTACCTTTATCCATTCAAGCCTTCGTGTAGTTACACGGCGCACAGCACACATGCAAACCTCATACTCACACAGAGGTGTCGGCTTAAGCCAGTTTGACGTATCTCGCTACTCGGTACACAAGTCAGTTGGCCGAGGCACGGCGACGCGGCATGATTGCCCGCCATTTTGTACTCACGAAAATTCTCGGGCATTTCTTTAAAAATAAACCGTACGTGTCTATTTGTGTTGTGTGTGTTTTTGTACGTTCTATGGAGGTTATTACAAAAGAAAATTGATACACAAATGACGGGGGCACGAGGATATTGGTATTTCCAAAGATTTTCGACGTTTTTTAGGTTACAAACGTATTTTGTGACCGTTGTTTTTTCTAACGTGCCGTGCCGATGGCGCGAGCCGACGTAATGCCACAAATGATGTAAATTGCAAAATGATTATCGAGAATTTGCATTATCCGTGTTACGAGTCAAGGCGACAGTGTTGATACTTACTGTTATAAATTCTCATGAGCGCGTATTTAACGAACTGATAAGCTTTTTATTTAAAATAGACTTACTATGTAGGTTACGGTCAACGTCCCGTAGGAATTGGGTTAGCATAGTTGGCTAAAAGACATCAACGCGTATGCCGGTTAAAATACGACAGTTTTTCAAAGTTTGGGCAAATGTTAATGCATGGATGCATTTCTTTGTAAGGGAAAGTGCGGTAGTAATACTTACTATCTAAGTTCTTTGACAGTATAAGCGATGCTTAAGTATCGATTATGGCCTAGCTCGCATCGAATATAATTATTATTACTGTGTATCGTGTGTCCCATAATCCGTTTATGAAGTTGCTTGACCAGCTCCGAGGTATCCGTACTCACGGAATTCCTCAAGTTATTGCCGAGTTTTATTTAATTTGCGAGAAAAACAATTCAATTACAAATCCATCTCTACTAATATAAATAGTTTTACTACACGTTTGATTTGGTTGAAGTTCATCTGTAGTAATTTATATTATTTTAATAAAAAACTTCTGTTTATTTTCAAAATATTAATTTATGAGCATGTCTCGTGTTCATAATAACATTGGAACAAGAACCTTGTGCTTAATTTGAAAATATTAATTTCTAAAAAATAAACGAATAGATAAAATAAATTGATATTTTACGTAAGAATTTTCAAAATATACGTTTTATTTGGTGTATGTATGTGATTTTTTAAGACAGATAGATTAAACTGAAATAAATTTTACGCAAGAATTGTATCTAGCATGATAGAAATTTTAAGAATATGTATAAAAATACGGGCTTATGCGTATTTAGAAGATTATGCTAATTAAATAAGTAACGCGATGATATAATAAAATGAGTAATTACCTGTTTCATCGGCATACTGTTGTAAACAAGAACGATCCAATACAAATATTGAATTATGCTCATGATATTATACCATGATGTCATTATTTATATTAATCGACTGTATTGAAGATGTTTTGGGAAAATCCAATTTTTAAAAAAAGAACATCAATATGAATCATTCTATTTTTAAAATTGAAAATTGTTGTTTTTTGTGGCGGGAACACAACTATTCCCAGCAATTTTTTTTCTCTATGGCGTCTCGGCCTTCTGGCCACTTTGTCAATAACAAACGAAAAACAATAATACACTACAAGGGTAGCAGATTTATGGCAATTGTTTTTTTATTTTGATTTAAGACGTTTTTGCGTGTGGACGGTGGAAAAGAAATTAAGATGTTTTCATTATATTTTCATTACTATGATTATGTATTATTTATTTTAAAAATATTTAAAAATAAAGGCTTTAATAGAAAAATTAATTGCACTATACTAATTTTTGACGTACTGTTGACGTAGGATATATAACCTACTAATATGTATATTATATTTTGAAGTATATTTTATTTGGTTGAATTTAAAAAGGTACAGACTGTTCACAATAAATTAACCAAACAGCTGTTTATTCTATGGATAAATGTCTTGATCACATGTCAGTTACTTTGTTTCTTTGTTCGCAGATATTGCAATTATATTTTTTATGCATATTAAAATATAGATACAATAATCTATATTTAGAATACATTTTACGAATCATTACCTACCATTGTGATCATATCATATCATTCCTAGTTTACCTAAATTTATAATTTTATCTATGAAAACCGATTTGATAGATCAATCGGTTGGTCAATCGATCGGTCGATCGGTTTGTATCTTCTGTTTCCTCAACCTTAATTACTTCTTATGGGTATTATTTTTTCTTTTAGAATTATATAAGACTTAATGAGAATTACACCATTCCACATAAAAAAGGATTTTTAGAATCGGGTAGTACATTAAGGAATTTTGCAATAACAAATAAAAAAGTTCATAATCGAATTGAGAACCTCCGTTTTTTGTGTTCAATAGTTCACCTATCGCTAATAGCATTTTAAGGCAAATTCATAAAAACAAATAAAGTTGTAAAATAAAAATGACTAAATTAATGATAAAATTAATCATCTTAATCTCAGCCTTTTCGCGTCCACTGGTGAAATAGGCCTCCCCATAGTTCTCCAGCGCGCCCTATCCTCTGCGGCAAATTGCAATAATCAAACTTAATTTGTTAAAGTGTACAATAAAAAAATACAAATTTAATAATTAAAATGTAATTTTCAAACCAATCTTTTTTACACTAAGATACATTGTTATATTAATAAAGTACTTAACTACAATTATCTTAAACAATGGTTGCCAGTAGGTACATATACCTAGCAGGTACTTATGATATTTAACGTCGTGGTTAAAAAATATCATTTTTACCTCTGAGTCATGTTCACGTCATGTCTGTGAAAGATACTATGACAGGTAAACTGATTTTAAACCTTATATTGTGCGTTTTAAGGTTGCGTTTAGAATACATTGTCTGGAGGCGCTAAGCGGTAAGGTAAATGTTTTAGTGATGACATTAAATGTAACTCGTGGTCTATGAAATGGTATTTATTATTGCTAATATAATTTGTCATATGGAATTATACGACGTAGCCTGTCTCGTACACGCCTGTGTTGTAGGGATGATTTTGTATGGATTACGGGCGACCAAAAGTGCTCTGTTTAGGACGGCGCTACAACACTGGGGGCGGACATTACGTCTGTGTATTCGTAGATGATATAAAGATGCTCAAAATACAATATTTCAGTAATTAAGGTGGGAGAACTATAGTTCGGCCGCGGAGGTACCACCGCGGCCCTTATAATCCGCCGTAAAGCATTACTTATGTATTGATTGGAGAGGTCTGGTTGCCGGCTACACTTTGAACCGAGGCGACCATTTTAGTCCTCAAGAGCAGCAACATATTTACATTCGAGCTCAAGCAGGATTTCGGTCACGTTTGTGGTTATACGTGGATGTCTATGGGCTACGACTACTTAACATCAGGTGGTTTGCATGCTCGTTTGCTACTCTTCTGACATAAAAAAGTCATATGGAATCCGATGGCTCCGAAATTGAAACGTATTTAATTTTTGGGCTGTATTATTTTATGTATCCTCCTGCTGGGGACAGGTCAGTCACCCCAAATTGGAGCATGGAGCATACTCCACCATGGTGCCCCAAGACCTTTCCGTAAAGAAAAACATAAGTGACCAATTTGCACTTGCAAAGATTTTAAACTGGAACAGAGTATTAAACAAGAATTAATTACGACTGTCTATGGTTAACAATCGGAATTGAATGTTTAAATGTCCTCTGTAGATCGGAACTGTGCGTACAAATTGCCACTAATGGTCACCCATCCATTTCCGGAATACGCTCGACGTTGCTTAACTTTGTTGATCGTTTATTTTAAATTAGTCGATTGACTTGAATTATTAGTTAAATTAAATTATTGTCATACGAAACATAAAGGTCTAAATAAAAGTCACGCGATAAAGCTCATTTTTGATCGGACCAAGTAGAATCCTGTTACAATTTTTGTTAACGTTGACTTTCTCATAAAATTTTCATACCGTATGCTTTATATGAGAATCCATTTTATGTAAAAAATTAAACAATTAATAAGATGTTTGATCGACGTCGCGGTGACAAGAGGGCTGGTTCATATTTCGCGCAGAGAATAGCGTTTCTTATCCAACAGGGGAATGCGGCTAGCGTTCTTTGCACCACGAATGGTCACGGACTCTCTTTACATTGTTTTAGTTAGGCTTTTATTATAATTCGTTTAATAACTAAATTACTAGACCAATACAACGAGGGAATGCTGCCAGTGTTCTGGGCATTATGCCACAAGCAGGAGTTCTGGATGGCATTTTCAAATTTATTATAATTTAATGTAATAATTGTTTGTGATGTATAAGGAATAAATATTTTTCTAGACCTATATCAATTATTCTGAAAATTGACCTCGGCTTTAATAAGCAATGAGATAAATCAGCCGCGACTTATCAGTCTCGCTTGTTTTCGTAATAAGTTACTTTCGATTATGATTCATTTATTATTCCTAATAACATAATATTTATCTTGAGCCTGACCTACAAATAATACGTAATCTACCTATAAATAAAATGACATTAAAATATCTTTGCGTAATTTCAAAATTTCAAAATTACTTATATTTTCGTAGCGATAAACTTATGTTTAATCACATGCAGCTGGGGTTCGTTCATATCTTATGTAGAGAATTGCCCTTTTCTGAGCGGGAACGGGGCCAGTGTTCTTGGCACCATGCAGTATGGGGACGGACACCTTGTACATTGTTAAGATTAGGTTACGGTAGGTCGAGACCGGCAAGTATTAAATTTACGTATTTTTTATTTATAGATTAATCTTAAAGCAATACATAACGAAAACCGCATGGAAATCGGTTAAGACATTTCTGAGATCACAAACGCACAGACAAACAGACAAAAATTCTAACTATTGTTTTGTGTTTTATGGCATTCATAAAAGCTCCTTATAATTATTATATATCTTTTATGGACAGATGAGCGATCAGTTATAATTTTAATGTAATACTAGCTGTACCCTGCGTGCGTTGCTACTCCACCAACTAAAATTAATTTGAAGGAAAAACATTACACAAAAATTCAATTTACTTTATTGATTTTTTTTTCTGACGAAAATTGGTCGTACCAACTCAGAAACCTTCGTAACAACTTTGCTAAATATCATCACATGATCAAATGCATAGTTTACGATTCTATAAAGGACATACAGACAAACATTCGTTTTTATATATTAAGATATTTATAGATATCATTGCCGCCTTAAAACTGCGTATCACACTTGTTCATGAACTGTGCAAGCTCTACTTCGATGCTGGCTTGCAGCCAACTGCCGCCATCAACACGTGGTTTGTCATGCTACAAATTCTAGGTTCAATATTAATTGGTATTTAGTTCAGGTTGATAGATTCCGAATTTGCATGTTGTTTTTATTTACTACAAATATTTTTTTTATTTTATATCATGATTGTACATAAAACTTGTATTAGGGAACATTCCAATCCTAATCTGCTCCACAGTTCCATCTTAATGGTCTCTACTGCTCAGTCCATGAGCATTCACATCCAACAAAAACATCAAAAGTCTAGTTAGATGTGGTGCATTTATCCGTTGCTACCCCTGAAGATAGACATGATCGTCACTTGTAAGTGTAGCCGGCAACCGTACCACTCCAAACGAAACACGAAAATTACTTTACGGCGGATTATGAGGATATGATTATGAGGATTATGATAGTATCTTACCAGTTTAACTATAGTTCTATTACTTATTACAAGTTGCCCTTTTTAGAGAGTTTATCACCTTAGAAATCTTCGATGTTTACGATTGAGCCTCGAGTCTTGAAATGTCTATTTCGCATCGTGCAAATTAAATCTTGTATCAAAAATATTCTAAAAATTACTTCCACTTCTAATCGCCGTAACCGTTGTTACTAAACAAAAGGGCTGGTCTATATCTCGCGCAAAAATACGACGTCTATTCAGCGTAGAAATGTGGCCAGTGTTTTTGGCGTCACGCCCCATAGGACACTATGTAGATTATTAAGATAGTCATTTATTGTAATTCGTTAGAGGGACCGTATTTCAAATGAAACTGCCATCTTAATCCTCAGAAATAACAATGCACTATATATGACTTCTGATAGAATGTAGTCCTGTATGAAGTTGGATATGTTTGTTGATACATAGTGTGCGGAGACCACTTAACATTCGTTTGATTGCACGCTCGTATGCCACTCTTCTAACGTAAAACATTTTTCTTATAAACAAAGCGTTCAAATTGATAGGAAATAAAAATAAAAAATATATTTTTACCGTTTCTTATCAGCTTAGTTTATTCATTTGTTTTCCGCTATTAATATAAATTCCTGCATCTACCGACGATCTGTATTGTTCATTACGAGGAAGTACAGTCCTGTATAACACCGGTTTTATTAACACTTTGATTGCGCTCACATATTACATGGGGTCAGCGTTGCGGTAGGCAACTAAACTGGAGCTTATTTTTCCAGAATTCTTTGAAATATTGTAATTTTTAGCATAACATGCCGACAAAAACTTTCAGACACATTTGTCGAAAACACGCTAACGCATGTAAAAATGACAAAATATCGCATTATTCCAAAAAGGAAGGTCATATCGTTTAGTATTTGGACTATGTGCTGTGTCGTTACAATTTGATTACTGTGGACGGTTGATACGGTTTAAGAGGCATACAATTTTATTGTATATACAAGCTTCAACTCGCGGCGCTCGTTCTGTTCACGGCCGTATGTTTCATTTATGTTTATAGACATATTATCAAGATAAATACCGTTTTTGAACTAATATTATCACGGAGTGCATGCATTTTACTATGTACCTGTTAATCACGATATTTTTTTTATTGGATATTTCAAATCAGTGACATGGCTCGTTTTAACCGTAACCACGAGCCATACAATTAGTTCGAAATATCGGCAATCAAAAATGGTTCATCGTGAGTACCGGGTACATAATACAATGTATATACCGTTTATTACGAATAATAAACGGTATGTAAAATCCTGTTTTGAAGGGAAGTCCCTCCCAAATCGGTTAGATAGTTTTCAAGAGATCGTCGCTTAATTCACCGAAGAAAAAAGTATTTTCTTGTTATCTTACGTACAATGGAAATTATATATTTTGAAATTAGGTAACAGACAGTAGAATTTACAAGTACTAGCTGGACATCTAAAACACGAATATCTTAACATCCAGGTCAAAAACAGAAACGTATATTCATTCATTCATCATGTATACCTTGCCGGGAATCTAACCTAGAATCTGTAACAAATCGGTAATGGTAACCACTACACCACACGGGTGGTTAAAGTAACCGCCCACTGAGATAACGGGCAAAAAATACTTCCTCCATTCCAAATCTATGTTATTTACAAGGCAAGGTGTTGATTTTCAAATTACAAATAGACGCCACCATTTCATACATATGTGAATGTTCAGAATATGTAGACGAACAACAAAATGGTGCA
This sequence comes from Phocides pigmalion okeechobee, assembly GCA_018251015.1. NCBI lineage: Eukaryota > Metazoa > Arthropoda > Insecta > Lepidoptera > Hesperiidae > Phocides > Phocides pigmalion. The sequence goes on along the minus strand of DWON01005303.1, from coordinate 4,119 downwards.
CAATCAAACATCATTAAAGTAACGAGCGTTCAATTTAATCCGTTTAACAAAACAAATAAGAACGGAGTCAAGAGATAACGAAGTTCTAGTGGCTACTCGGAAACGGTACAGATGATAGCATCAACGAACGTGACATCAATACAGTTGTTTATATTGGAACTTTCTTTGCTGGAGGCCATGGGGCCGGTATTGGTGATCTACAGGACGGTACCGAGGTGAAAGGCGAGGGAATGCCGGCTAAAATGAGAAACAGGATCACTGGAAGCTTTGTAATTTGTTAAGTGAAAGTTATTGTAAACAAGATATTTTTTGGTAATTACAAGGATGGAGTTGGTAATTAAGTAACCGAAGACACCGCTCTCACCAAATATTCTTTTGGTTTTTTCGTCGAAAATGACGACTTACATGGCCCATAACTATACCAGTCTAATATGCAAATATGCAGAGGGTTGTTGGTTTAGTTATGGCTAGTCAGACATGTAAATTAATTTAGATTTTTGTTCTGGTTCTGGGTGTTTTGAAATTCGTCTTTTATGTCCATGGCATAAACAAGAAATCCTAGATTAGACAATAAGTGTAGAAAATCATTTTTTTTTTCAAAGTAGATTTTTTGCAGAACTCTTTTTGAACGTCAGTAAACTACCAATGACTCGTAAAGTGTTTTGTTTTTTTGGAATAGAGCTAATGTAGCTCTTCTCTAGCGACTAGCAAGCGTGTACATAAACTTTAAAAATGTGACAGAACGCAACATTGCATTGTATAGCCGAGTTAACTAAAGAAATACAGTCCGTATTAAAACATGTAAAAGAAGTGAAATGTCAAAATAAGGAGATTAATCGTGACTTTCAGTTATAGTGCATAGTAAAATATGTATGTATATAAACTCCGCGATATGATTAGTTTAAAATCAATGATATCGTTACCTAAATAATAACTTTACTAATTAAGTGTTTAGCATAAAGTTGTCGGAAATATGTTACGAAGTTTCAAACAGCCTTTGCACCGGTTGACTAAACTTCATTCGTATTCAGAGTAAAATTACGAAACTGTCTGTGTTTAGCGATAAATTTGATCAGTATCGCTGCTAATGAATGAAACCTAATTCCAATACAAACCAGATTGGTTGGCCAACTTACAGTAAGGCTTCGCACAAAACTCTATAGAGACAAAATCGGTATTTTTGAAAAAATTGTCTGCCTGTTTACTAGCGTACACGGTAATCTCTTGACCGATTGGATTTTTGTATGTAAGAAGAGTAGCAAACGAGCATGCAAGCTACCTGATATGAAGTAGTCGCAGCCCCTAGACATCCACGTAAAATCGTTGTATCCGAATCACAAACACGACTGAAATCTTATCTGAAGTCGAACGTAGATACATTGCTACTCCTGAGAACTAAGATGGTCGCCTCGCTTCAAAGTGTAGCCGGCAACCGCACCTCCAACCGAAACACAAGTAATGCTTTACGGCCGATTATGAGGGCGGCGGTGGTACCTTCCCGGTCGAACTAGTTCTACCACCTATCAAATTGATTCAAGTTCTTTTTTTCTTGTAGCCGTTACATTGAGACAATCTAGATATTTTATCTTTTAAAAATTACAAAGTTGTATGAACAGTTTATAGATAGATAAAGATACAGATATACGCATGCGTGAAAGATGAGTGAATTTCAAATTCGTGTGAACAGTTACGTTCCTATAGATTGGCCACACGTCACGGGTGGAGGGTCATTACACGCATAATTCCCATTTGATAATGCTTCTACTCCACTTTTCTACATGATAGACCGTTAAATCTATAACGATAAAGATAAACGATCTCTTCGGTAAAAGTGGCAAGTCTTTATAAAAAATCTGTATTGAATATTTTGTTTTTCCTCCAAATTTTTAGTAGGTACTTTAAGCGTGGATCGATCCTAAACGATCGATAAAGCGGAGGATCGTTGGGTGTGGTCAGGAGTTAGATGGGTGAAAACCGGTGGCATAGTTTTTTGTGTTCTACCATTCCTCAGAGGGCATGTTAGCCAGTCGATCCGCATTTTCCTCCGAGGATGGCAAATGTTAAACTTTGTCCAATACCTTTTAGGCGACCTAAACTGTCAGCCAGGCTTGTAGGCTACTAAATTGTGAATTAACATGATGAAATGTGCTCCAGATCTTCCTCCACTGTGGGAAGGGAACCCTAGCAGGATAAAAAAAGGTTTGTGAAAAACCATACCTGCCTAAAAATCATTCTCTAAAAATAAAAATACCTTTAGGTCCATTAATCAAAAGTCAGACACCTTTTCCCGTGCTTTTCCTTCGTAGTATTTGTCATTAGCAAAGTATCTGTCTAAGCGGTGGCAGTTCTTTAACGTCTAAAAGTTTTGTAAAAATTAACTTTTAAATGCAATTTCAATTTGAATTTACTGAATATTCATGGACATTTGAAGTCCACCACGTTCGTCATGTTGATACCGCATCAAATCGCCGATACTCGCGATTCGTATGTCTGCCCTGTACTTATACTTAGCTATCCCGTTAGCACGGAACCGGTCTGCGTCTCGAATGCCTCGCGTTCCACGCGTTATTTCAACGTACACTGATTTTTGTTTGTTTTTGTACCTGCCTAAAGCGACTGCCAATTACTTCCATAAGCGGCAGAAGATTCTCCGAATTGTGCAGGTCACAAGTTTAATTATTAATTTAACAAAGAGAAGAAAAAAATAGATGAAAATAACAGTACTTACGATTGTGTGTTTAGAAAATGTGTACATCATAATTGTAAATATTGCATCAATCTAAAGGCTCTAATAAAATAAAGTCCATGCATTTAGGTCAATTGGTTGTTAAGTGTTGTGGTGACAAACAAAGAGACAAAGATTACAACAATGATGAAGTTGATCTCTGTATAATACATAATGATGGTCATGCGTTAATTAGCCGACTTTAGACGCTTTTAAGAATTGAAGGAGAAAATTGAAGGAGAATTCTCTAGTATACAGGTCTGCGCGATATTTTCCTGCATCGTTAAAGTGATAATAATTTGCAAGTAAACACATATCTTCAGAATATCACATGTGGCTGAAATAACTTTAGAGCCTGACCTTCCGGATTTTACCAAATTATCTGCTCTACTTTAAAACTAATTTGCGTAATTAGAAAAGTAAGAGATGCCAAACCTATCGATTAATCTTTATTTACTTCATCACTTTATCATCGTCTTAGTTAATCACCCTTTAATATGAAACAGGAGTTGTAGAAAACCGTTCATAAATACGCGACGCCTTGTTTATAATTTTAACATAAACAACTTCCTCTTATCTAGTTTGTATGTGAGAATAATTATGTCCCTGTTATCGAAAACAAAAGCTATTTTCGGCTCTCCTTTCTCCCCTTCATTCTTGTAAACCTCGGAAAGCCCAGCTAAGTCTTCAATCCGGTATTCAAGGAAGACTGGTTTGCTTGACCCCGACCTTGATACTTGGGACTGGTTTCGAACCTCATTACAGTGCACACATTACTGTTACGCGTATGACCCCAACGTTCGCGAGTAATTTGAAGTCATTAGAAATAGAATACATTAAGCAGATTGCTCTTCATCATCGTTGAAAAATACGGTGCTCATACAATATTCTTAGTATGGTATATATGTATTAATAATTGTCAATTTTAGAAATGTTGACTGTTGGATGGGTGACAGCTTATGACAAATTTGTTGCATGATTCTGTTTCGGAGAGTATGTGGTTGTTATCAAATAATCAGTCGTTAATCTTGTCAAAGGAACCACTCGCAAGGCTGTTTTCCTTTTTACTATGAACCTGGTACTCATGATTAACGACTTCTTTTAAATTGTCTATTTTAATAAAAACGGTAATCGTGAGTACCCGGTACTTAGTAAGATGTAAAAATTCGACAATGATATTAGTTTAAAATCATGTATCGGCTATTTTCAATCATGCAGCAAAATACGTATATATATTTCAGACGTCGAGCCGGGGTATGCGTGTATGTTCAGAGAGATATCTGCTGTCATCGTCTTAGCTGCCTAGAACACAAAGACCTATCCTTGTTATGGGTGCGCGTGGATATCGGCGGTCACACCCGTATCTACGCGTGTCTATACAGGTCCTACAGCGG
>DWON01005302.1:0-15087 GCA_018251015.1 Phocides pigmalion okeechobee | reverse complement strand
TCCATGGGCTGCAGTGACCACTTAACATCAGGTGGCCTGCATGCCCGTTTCTTACTCTTTCATTATAAAAAAAAATCAAGAGCAAAGTATAAGTATTAGGAAAGAGTATTCATATATGAAGTTACTACGGGTCAGAATTTACTGCCAACATACCATGCGCCTGCAATCGCGCATTTATTTTCAATTTGCGTATACTCTTACATAAACTGCATTATAATTCGTTTGCTTCTAAAAATCTTAGCGGGATACTACATGCAAAAGTTTCTCAATAAATCGCATTAGAATTCAAAGACATTTTTCAAATCTGACTAATATTGCCATAAATTGGTATGTTTGAATAAGAAAAACACGAACAATCTCTTCAACTTCATAATACAGTGCAACCTCGATATAACAAATCACAAGGGGACAAGTAAATATTCGTTATATCAATGATATGGACAATTCAAGGGGATTACAAAGAATTTGTTAAATCGAGGAAATCGATACGTTATATTAAGATTGCACTGTATTATTATTGTATGCAAAAAAAGATGAATATATAGCATTATTTTTACTTCATTACAATGTAAATGAAATAGAATATTAAAAGTGTACGAAATGTGAAGTCATAAAAATAAGTTAGAATTTTAAAGATATATCAATAACCTATTCCAGACACACTCGTGAACATGTCTAGAGACATGTTATCTCTACTCAAAAAGAGACGGGTTAAGTTGTACCCCTCTGCGCAGGACTAATGCGAATTGACAGACACCACACACCTTAAGAACTGTATGAAGGACTCTCAGATACGCATGTTTGGTTAGAAAAATTAGAGGCCAAGGATTTGAATCCCGGAACCATCAAGGTAGTATTCCAATTACTTGTAATTAAAGTACATAACTGCAATACAAATACATTTTTGATATTTGTGATTCAATTGCTCCTTAACAATATAATTTGTAATTAATTTGAACATAAATACATTAAACGATCGAAAATTAATAGGTGCATTTAGCACTCATAGTACAGAATAGTAGAATTTTTCGATTTATATATATATATAATTTAGTGTAACGAAAAGGCAGACGGGCTACCTGATGGAAAGGAGTCACCGTCGCCTATGGACTTTGCAACACCAGAGGAGTCACCAATGCATCGCCGGCTTTGAATGAGAGCTCTCTTTACACCTTTCTTGAAGAGCCCCATGTCATTGGGAATACCTCAGAAGGAAGTTCGTTCCACATCTTCCACGTCCGTGGTAAAAAGGAACGTGCAAACCGGACTGTACGGACCATATTCGTGACTTATATACGAGACAAAATTTTGTAATTTGTATTTTAATAAAAACAAAGCATGTATTTTGCCCAGCACTAGCTATGATGTTAATTGCTGTAGATGTAAAAAGATTTCCAACTGGAGCAATGGCGTCACAACACTGAGTACACAGTGTGCAAGGTTGTACGTGTAATAGAACTTAATGACATTAACCTTTACGCTATAAAAAAACTAACTATAATATTTTTAAAGATGTACAAAGTAATAGATTAGGAAAAAAATATGGATATTTTTTCATCACGCAACTATAATGATCGATGTCTCGCAAAGTATCGATTAAACAATTTAAGATTTATGCTCGTTGGAATGGTGGTATTTTGTGGTATATGAGTTCTTTTACTATTTCCTGCTTTGTAATAGCGAATTACAGGGTATTAAAAGAGGTAATCAACCAAGAGAAAAAAGGCCTTAAAAGAAGATTGTGAAAATTTATTATTTGACTTCTTCTTCGTATCTTATGACAAATATTAATCGTCCTTCGCTTGCTTGAAATATTTTACTTTATGATTCGGTAATTAAAACAAAAAAATTATACCGACAATGTCGGTTACTGGGATGAGTTACCAAAAAGATGGTAACATTACCTTGATGGATATCTGATCCCGTTGTCTAAGAATGTCCGGCTACCCATAACCATTTTAACGATGAAAGCCATTTCGTGAAACCATAACCCTCTCTTTCCATACTTTAGCTCTTGAACAACGAGGTGAAAAATTTTGGTGATAATTAGTATTTGCTACCCATAAACATCTAGAATCAATCCCAAACAGGACTAAAGTCGTCCTCGAGATCAGTCACAGATACATTGCTATATTTGAGAACAAATATTTTTTATATATTTTATATAGAAGATTTTTTTGCGCCTGGACAAATATAAATTTGCAAGGTAAAATCCACCATTACGACCGGGAAGGACGCCACTTTAATTTTTAGTGTGAAGCAATTTAGGTAGAAAGGTGTAGTTGCTCTCTCACTTAAAAATGTTGCGACCATCTTATTAGCAACGCATCTGTGATCGACTTAAAGTGTTACTCCTGCTCTATGTAAAGCCGATCACAAATAACCATGGGCGGTAGTGACTACAACCAGATGAACGTGATCATTACTTACATTTTACGAAAAAGTAGTATTTATGCAACATCTATAAACCAGAAACAGATGTGATGTGTTCACACATCAATCAAGGCGATTGAATTTCTTCGCTATAGCCACTACGAGGCCGACGTGTGTTAGTTGAGTGCCTTCGAAACACCCATTTGGTATAATTACGTTCGAACCTACGGCCTCGCCTTCGGCAGCATGACGCGATGAAGGGTCCATTGCACATGGGTGGAGCTAACATTATTATTTATTATCATAGGATTGTGTATGGAGCAATCTTTGTCAATGACGATCTGTATGGTCCAGCGACAAAGGTAGATCAACTTACCGAGTTCTAAGTTCGATTATTGATCAGGCAGTTAAAACAAAAGGTAAATGATAAATTTAATTTTTGGTTTGGTGTTTATGTACTCGTCATCTTTTGTGTCTATGGCACCCACGGCATCACTTACATTCATTACGCTTTGAGTGTAACTCAAGTGTAATGTAAGTGATTTACATGAAATGAGTGACATTACATTTTTTGAATACGATCTATGATGTATAAAATGCTATGTATGTATAAATATATATTTATATAGCCATATGTAACATAAAAATATCATAATATGATTGTAATAGTAACATGTGCGTCATGGACATTATAAACCTGAGTGGAGGCACCACCTTGGTCGTGAAACTGTCAAGTTTAATATATATCCTATCGATATTTTAGTATCACTTTCGGCAATCGACGATAGCACAAATGTATTATCTATGAATGCGATTTTGTGAATGTTAGTGAGGGCGCCACTTTCTATATGGAATTGTTAATTTTGGATTAAACTTTCGTTATTGATGTGTAGATATAAAATACGATATGAATTTTTAAGAACGTAAGTGGAGGCGCCACTTTCTTCGTGGGACTATAAATTTTGACAGCATTCCTCTTGGATAATTTTAGTTACACTTTTGGCCACTATCAAAAATATGTGCCGCACTGTACCACTATATGCTTGTACTTCCCACACTTTACCTTACTAATAATAAAATCTCATTTAATAATTTAAATACTATGTTTACTCTTAACAAAATTAACTAAATCCACAAATGTTACAAAGTGACAAAAGATAAAACGTTATTTAACAAAGTAGTTATTGCTGCTTTTATTAGTGAAAAAAATATAAAAAATAGCTTAACTCAATAATGCGCTAGTTAGGGGAGAATGGTCGGTGCATGGGTGTACAAAAACGCAGATATTTTACCCAGTAACAGTGTGGAAAACCAGTTTTTAAGTGAATTCACGATTTTTCACATTGAATGTAAATTCGGCGCAGTGTTTTGCACAAGGATTTTTATGAAAAAACTACTGAAGAAATTTGAAATCAAGTTACTTGAATTGTAAAAAAAAACTTATATTTGCAAATTGTATAGTCCATGAAATAATACCCTATGTCTTTTTATAACTTAAATCAATATTCTCAAATTTTCAGAGTCATAAATTTTAAACTAAAAGTTGCATAACTATACTAATTCCCTACCAAGACAACGGCGAAATAAATTATAACTCGTATTTCCTGGACAATTCGAATATCCATGCTTTGGTTCCATTTGGACGTTTGAATATTTATAAAGTAATTTTGAATAACATTATTCGGTTTGAAGGACAAATGGACAGTCAATAACATGGGTCTAACAGAGTAAAGGGGCGTTTGATCTTTAAATTATGTTGTGTCCAACAACATTGCTCCACTTATTTAACCATTCTCTATTTAAATGAAAACTCAACTTCAACTAGCGCATCCTTGGAGAACTCTACAACAGTAAAGACGTTATTTAATTAATCTTTCACTTCTCCAACTGATATAAGATTTTATTAATACTACCAGACTTATATTTTGTTTAAAGGTACACAATTTTACATTACTTTATGGGTTATTCTGTTAAGTGATTATTTTAAAAGTTAAAATTTGCATAATATTTTGAAAATCTTTTTGAAAGCTTTGTCTAAACTTCTGATAAATACCTTAAACTTACATGCATTTGTAAAATAGATATAGAAAAATAATGCAAAGCAATTTACTTAAGTATTCAATGCCTTGATTTTGCAATCAAAATTGCATTAAAACATTAAAATCTTATCTGAAAGTGTCTGAAACTAAAGAAGTTACGGTTGTATGTAACATTTGTATTTGCTCGACCTGATTATTTAAAAAGTAAATTTACCTGTCCTACACAATGTAATACTCACTTATGGCTCTTTGATATTTTGACCAACTTCATTTCGTGTTCTTGGGTCAAGGATGACAGCGGCTCAGCTGATATGGCTGTTCGCTTTAGTCTTGGTTCGCCAATAGGCAATATTCTCGTATTCTCTATTCCAGGCGTCTTTATTACGAAGCAATCTTCTTCTGTCCCATTCTTATGGTTATCTATTATTTGCCTCGTCAAAGGCTTGACCACTTGTCTAAACTTATCAATTTCATTTTTCAAATACCTTATCGTTGCATCTTTTTCATCGATTTCATTTTCTAGTAAAGCGATAATTTTGTCTCTTCTTTTCAATTCCTCTGTCCTTTCGAATACGAGTCGTTTCATCTCCAAATACTTCTTCTCTAATTTATAGTAATGATCTATTTTGCACTGCGTTGTATGCATTTTTTGCGCCATTTTGTTACAATCACTATAATTGTCACTTCATAAACTATAATTGTCTTCGTAACTATTCACTTCTGGACTATTCACTCGTAGAGCTTGACATCGTGAAAGAATATCGTATCAAACATATTGTTTACAATCGTTCACTTGAATTGTTCGACAAAACTAAACTGCTGTTAATGTATCTTTACTATCACCGGTATCATCGATAAAAGATAAAACATTGAGTAAGGTTTACATATGCGTTATATATTTATACAATGTGGCGAGTGTGATATTTTCCTGCTGATATAAAAGAAATGTATGCATCAGCTGGCCAGTGGTTCAGAATTATAATCATTTTAAGGTGCTATGACGTCTCAAGAGTATTGTTCCTCGTGGAGTGAGTTACAATCATTCATTGTGAACGGATTTATAGTCGGCTCAATGTCTACTGTTTAAATCATTTAACGACCAGACATGAGACCGTTTGCGCAAAGTTTTTAAAGACCATTAAAGTCGAGGTACAATTGGGTAGCAATACTATAATTGATTCCAATTAAATATGAATAATGGCCTAATGAATAAATGTAGGTCTTATTTGTAACAACTTAAATCCAAACACCAACCATGTAATGAAATTCTTTGTTGTAACCATGGAGCATTGATCCAACTAAAGAACTCGACTGCATCAATTTGTCCTAGATGTCCTTGACGTCATGCATAAAACATTCTGCTCGCACGTCCAACTGCTTTAAAAAATTTACAGTTTCTGTGACGTTATTCGCCATTTTTGTATTTATATCCAATGTGCTAAAGCTACATTAAAATAAAGCTAAAATTAAAATGAATATGTGGCGTATTTCTTGGAGCACTGCTCTCAGTTTGGACATGCAAAATAGCCAATTTGCATTCTCTAGTTAAACTTATGCTCTTTAGTCATAACCTTGTTTAAAGACTATCGTTATAATGAAAGTTCTGTATGAAATGACAATAACGAACCATTAAAAATATAGAGTTTATATTACACGTTATAAAGACAAGATTAATTGTAACTAATGCTCATGGTACGTGTAAGTGAAATTAACTCTAAGGTCAGGCTCAAACATGTTACACTGTATCAATACCTTTCAAAGTGTTGACCGGTAAGGTCGGTAAGATTAATGGCAGAAATAAGAATTTGGGGCAGCACATAAGTTGTTGACTGACGGCAATGTATATTGATTGACACATTTTGCATCGTTAATATCAGTGTAACTACTAAAATATAGGTGCGATAATTTAAATTGATTCCTGACACCTGACTCTACTACCTGATACTGAACGTCTGAAAGATATGTCAATTGACTACAATTTAAAATTTGATCCTAAGCATTTTTAATATCCTTAAATTATTTTCAAGGTTGACGAATTGTTTTACGTCATAGCAACTTTTATCGATAAGCAGTTAAGCAGCACAGATTAAAGAGCTTACAAATTTTTGGACACGATCGCACAAGATGGATTTGTAGACGTAAGTAATTATTTATAGAAATAGATCAGTTTATCCGAAGATAAGATATGATAGAGGATTATCATAGACTTAGGGTTTATCATGACTTTGGAAAACTGAAAGGGTATTATGGATGACAATGATGGCACTAAGAATATTAAGTAAACAAATCGCAATGCGACTACACCAAACGGTATGTTTCGATTGTGGCCTAGACCCGATTTCCTTAACGTTGGACAACAGCCCAGAATAACAGCTGATACGCCGACCGTAATCTTCGCAAATCCGAGTTTAAAATTGCAAATCTGTTTGCAAACTGTTTTTAAGTTTGCTACATAATGTCAACAACGATCACGAGGTCAGAACCTTATTTTACCCGGGTTTGGGATCCTTACTCTTCGTGATTTTGAAACAATTTTTAATAAATATCCCAAAAGTATTACCGTTACTCTTAATTGTAGCATGAATAAATTTTTGTATTTTAGTAGAAGTGTGATTGCCAGCCCAATTATATATATGAGACGACCAACTTAATAGTCAGGAATTAATTAAAACTTGTTTAGACAGATACTCGATTTCAGTTTTAATTTTAGTTTTCTACCTACTAGTTCTCTAGCAATGACTACTATAATGTAATGACTAGACTAGATGATCGTGAGGTACTCTAATTTTTAAAAACAGGCCGAATACGTGTAATAATTAACCCATCTTTATTATAGTGGGCATTTTTATCAAAAAATTAGCTTGTTTAATACACTATTACAGTAAGAGTTGCTACGTCCAAAAATGTTTAAAAAACACTTATTTTTCACGTTAAACTTATTCGACTGCTATTTGATATCAAAAATCTATTGCAATTATCACTCAATATTACGCAATTTGCACACTCCTTCGATGAAGTAAAAAAATATCTAACATCTAATTGAAACGAATGTCAAACTTCCCTATATCTTAATATTAATTTATTAATTCACTGACCAATAAAATATTAAGATCCATAAATTTATTGGCCTTTGAATATGTAACTAGCGGTGCATTATAATTAATAGTCATGCTTGATACCACGTAGTAATTATACCAATTACATTATATTACACCTGCGATTTGATAAATAACTTCCACTGAACGTTATGTGATCGTACTGTTCTTGAAATCCTCTATGACATCGCGATTATTACTGTAATGATTAAATCATCACAACATTATGTCCTGTCATTATGTCCTGAACTTGTCATCTAAGTACGGCTATTATTTTGAGTTGTACTCATAAGTATGGGGACAACAAATTGTATTATGAGCCACTGCACATTGCCACAGGAATAACTTGTAGTATATCTTTTTGAATCAATACAAAACAAGAATTACCATAGTTGATTTTTTGCAAAAGAACCTCAAATGATCATGCAGATCTGTTAATATTAGGAGCTGCAGCACATAGATAATCACGCACAACAATAGATCCGAACTACTATCTAAGATGGCGTGAAGATGCATTAAAACACCGAAGGTCTAAGATGGTGGCATCACTTGTAATCTCACTCAACAAACACGCTTGTCTAACCAAAACAAGATAGTTTATTTATCTTTCCTGTTTGCGTACTACCACCGATTGAAATCTATTATAGAATCAATGAAAATTCAAAATCTCATCGTTGTTTTAAATATATAACGTAAGCATCAATCATCAGTCTATCGGTCTAAGCTGTTTTTATAATTGACGCATCTAGTTGACTTACTTCACGTACTTAATGTTCATGACGCTATGAACTTTATGGCATTTATTATCTAAAATGTAGATTATCTTCTTGACACGCCACTGACGTCAAGTTACGTGGCACATAAGCCAGTTTTAGCTAAAATTGACAGAACAGAGGCTAGTGCTATTTACGGAGATTGACGTTATCACGATACCGGCGAACGGTCGAACCCATTAGGGGAAAACACCTAGTTTGCGTCATAGTGTCAAGTTCTAAATTATGGTTATTAACACATATCCTTATTTTAAAAGTTCGAATTTGTTGCCTACGAACATTATTGATTTAGAATGATAAAGAGTATTCACAAGAAGTTATAGTCGTTGCGACATGTTTAGTATTTTACGTTAATTCAAAATTGATTTTAACCTGGTTGAAGGGGGGAGAACTTGTGTTTCAATTGGAAATGTGCGGTTGCCAGCTACGCTTTAAAGCGAGGCGATCATCTTGGTCCTCGGGAGTAGCAACGCATCTACGTCCGAGCTCAGATAAGATTTCAGTCGTAATTGTGGTTGTAGGTGGATGTCTATGGGCAACGACTACTTAACATCAGGTGGTTTGCAAGGTTATTTGCTACTCTTGTCACATAAAAAACTAACATTGAATCCTTACGTACTCCAAATTATATTATTGAATTTTCTAACAATATATGGATCCATAAATAAACTCCTGAAGTCAAATGATACAACGCAAATTGAAAAGGTGACTGGAATAACACCTGAAAGATAAATTTATCATCCAGAAAATGAATCACACGAAACACATACGTCCAAAGAAAACACAAACGACCGTGATGCTTCCGATATCCATTATGCATGCTTTGGACAAGAATAAAGGACATTCGAAGGTCAAAAAAGTCACTAATATTTGCAAATTACGTTCAACTGTAAGCTTTAGTGGCGTGACACTTTGTCCTTCAAATTGTTTACATACTATGACGCTAATTTCGATAAATTAACTGCAAGTTTTAATACAAACAACGTAGGTGTGGTACCTTGACATAGATCTAGTCATAAAAAAAGCTTTGCAACTGTCAAACCAGTCAAAAGAAAGGTTGATGTCATCAGAGAGAAAATAGCTGAAGCACTTAATGGCGGAGGCTATTTTTGTACCTTTCGCAATATCGTTTGACGAGGTCTGTCAAAAAAGTTTGCTGGTGTTCCAACAAAGTATTTATTAAGAACAGTCATTTCTTAAAATAATATTAACTAATAAAAGAACTATATCGTTTATCGGTTAAAACACTTCTAACATAAATACGTACGGCCTATTATTTTAAAGGCGGTAGAGCCGTTAGAGATAGTGACTAGTAGACAACATGTTCTTCATGTATTGTGTTTCGGTTCGGGAGGTGTGGTTGCCGGATACACATTATTGGAGGCGATCATCTTAGTCCTCAAGAGTAGGAACGCATCCGCGTCCATCCTTAAATAGAACTTCTGGTCGATTTGAGATTGGGCGTGGTTGTCCATGGGCTGCAGTGACCACTTAACATCAGGTGGCCTGCATGCCCGTTTGCTACTCTATCATAATAAAAAAAACCTTTACTTGCTTATTAAGTAGAATTAAACATTTAGTTTACAGGCAACTTAAGACTTTCTTATTAACCAGAAGTAATCTAAGCTTCGGGAAAATCTTTATTTCGAGTAAAACTATTTCATTTGACGTCCAAAATAAATATCGCAAATGGAAACAAAAAAAAATTAACTTTTATATTTAGATGCAATGAACATGAGTATCTGCATTGTACGTATGAAATAAAGATACAATACCTCTCGGGGACAATTGTCTTTGCTGCATATTCAATGCAAATTAAACGGAAGTATTGAGAGATTGCACATCAAAGTCATCTCGATAAACCTAACTGGTTATATAATTTGATAATTTATATAGGCCATAGAATTTTACATACTTTTACATTTTTATAGACTTTTACATTATTTTACAATTATTACAATTTACTAATTCATATATTTGTACCTTTAAATTCAATTAGTACTAATTTCGTCATGTCGTGAACCATAATATTTTTTTAATCGGAATAATCCGTGCTGAAAATATTATAAATTTACGTGCAATTTTAAGCATTGCACGTTACGAAACTTATAATGTTTATTTTTCTGAAAGAATCGTTACACTTGATAAGTTAGAATTGAACAGTCGTTTAGACTTAACAATCTCTAAAACTTGTTATTAAATAATTCGAGTTTAATAAGAGAATAATATAAATAATTCGAGAATAAAAATTGTGACTCTAGAATAACACTTACTTTATATATTTTTAACCAAAGAGCCCAACCAAGTAGTGCCTACTCATCTAGTGCAAATAAATGATCAATCGAAGAGAAAAACACACGGAAGACATTGAAGGCTATTTCAGATATTATAGGAAGTTGGCGAGACAAAACTATAAATCTAGTCGCTTTCCTAAAGTCGCGACGTTATTTTACAAAATATCAAAAGTAATAAGTCAAAAATCAAAAGTAAAAACCATAAAGGTATGTATGATTTAACAAATAACGTCAAGTTAATCAACGCTATAAAAGGTATCCGTCTTAAAATCTGTACCTACAGTAAAGGTTAGCCTTTTCATTTTTTTTGACAAGATAACAATTAGTATAGTACAATATTCTAAAACTTTAGATAATTTTATCGGATCCTACTATAAATTGCAGAAATCAAGGTTAGGACCCTTGAAACCACTACAAGGAGTAAAAGTAAGGTGATATTTCGCATAGAATGATGAAATGTATTGATTGATAAAAGGTTCTACTAAGTTTGTTATTAATTAGCTAAAGGAAGTAGCGCAAAAAGTGTCTTAAGTAGCGTCATTCATGTGTCATTTACTATTATAAGACCTATAAATGGTAAAAGGCTATCATGTTATTCTGCATTCTTAACTGGATCCTTACGGCGTACTTCAACTGAGATTGTATCTATTACCATTAATATTGAGGGCAATGAGGTCTGTCCCCGCACAATAATGTAATGTTGTTCATTCCAAAATAAAGATAAAAACAAAAATTTTGCATACATGAGATATATATGTACAATTTTTTCTATAAAATAAATTGTAGTGAGGCTTGATTTCCGAATTAAAATGTCAATTTAAATACTAAGGCCCAACGCTGAGAGTCATGATAATTATTGCCAATTTTTGAGTTTGCCACAGACCGATCAGCGCACCCCTGACATTTTCATAATATACATTGAAAAATTGTTACACAGTTTTGTCCCAAATAAAAATTTTGGCCAATCCAGTTATACGTGAATTTAATTTTATTTTAAATTCTTAATTATTGAGCATCAAAACGTCTTATAGCATGATTAAATAAGGAAATGAGCATATCTGTTCAAAATCACTTTAGACTAACAAATATCCTTATAATATTTACCTGTTTTTCTTTAAGATTGCATCTATTACCGTTACTATTGAGGGCAGAAAGATTTTTCTTACGTAATAACTTAATATATTGCCAGTTCCCCAAAAACATAAAAAGATATAATATATATATGTATATTGTACATGTATACATTTTTTCAGTAACCAAATTCACTTTAAAAATGTGTACTAAAATATAATCTTCATTAATTTATGTTTAATGTAAAGATCTTAAACACCATACTTTTAGTAATTATTATCTTCAGATTATCCATGAAACTATTTTTGCAATCAACATAATCGTTACATCTAACATCTGCATCATTAATCCAAGATGGATGGAAGCAGCTCATGTTTAAACATCATTTCGTTATTAAAATTAAAAATTATGCAAGATATTACAATTGTTTCTAGAATAATTTTTATTATCTATTTATAGCAGCAAACTTTAAATATAATTTCAATAAACCATCAGTAATCTTGCTTAAGCAGCGCGTTATCGTGGAAGTATTCTAACAGAGGCTCTTTCAGCAACCAGTCATTGAAATAAGAGTAATCACGGTACAAAAGACATCATTGTGTTTTCCTTGCCGACTAAGAAATCCAGCTTTTTAGCTCCTACCGGTTATAAAAGTTATTTCGTTACGCCTATAACAAATGTTTTTGCTGAAAATAGAGCACTGTAAACAAGCGAAATCAGGAATTTGAATTCAACAAATTTCCTCAGGTTGTCTGTTTCTTCAGCTTATAAAACTTTTTTATAAGCATTTACATTGAGAATGCTTTTTATAAGCATTTAATGCATATGTGTTTATGTTTATACTTAAATAACTGCATATTTTCTTTTATTACATAATGTTAGAGTTTTAGATTGTGTTTATTCTCAAAGTGACATAAAATATTTCGTGTTATAGATTGAGTCTGTATGTCAGGGGCGCTCTTAAGATTGCTGATAAAAATATTTTTAAATATTTCGTTTATCGTATGTCCGTTGTTCTATTTTTGTGTAATTCAGACAATTCGTAAATCCTCTAAAAGTTTCACAAACATGTGCAAAGATGTCAAAAATGGAGATAATTTGTAACTTCTATAAATATATTTATTCATTTAAGATTGAATATTAGAAATTAATTTATAAAATAATTTATTACACAAATTATGTTAATTAAGATTACGACACGATTCAGTATTAGCAAAAGCAATATTCATTTGCTTGTGTATTTTTGATTTGAGGATATTTATTATATATTCAAGATAGTTGATTGAGCAATATACGATAACAAATTTATCCGCTATTAGCTAAGTACCTTTCAAACATTCGCAATTCAAAAGCTTTACGTTGAATTAAAATGTTATGTTTTGATGGGTTTACTACACCACGTATGACATAACTTACTCGTACATATACCGGCCGCTCAAACGCTTTGAAATGCATGAAAGGCTTATTTACATAAACAATGCAATGCACCCTTGACATACACACTAAATCTTATTCACCCACTCTTGAATCTTAAGTATCAAATCACGACAATCTAGTTGAACGTTATCAAACGTCAATAAATATTTATGATCATAATTAAATTCGTTTTCATTTATAACATAACCGGCTTCTAGTTTATTTTGGAACTCAACGCCATTTTCATGCAGCTTATCTTGATTTTTGAAGTTAGTTGAATAATATTTTAATAACCGTCAAAGAAGTGACTGTATTTAGGACATAATTTATACATTTTACTGGCAATTTTATAACGTTAAGTAAGAAAATATTAATGTATGCTATGCTTATAATCAACAAGTTTGAAAACTGTCTTGTAAAATAATATTTCTCCCGGTCAACCTTAACCAACAGGGCGCTCAAAGCCGATGCACTGATTTTGCTATATATCCTTGACAATGATTAAATGTATGTAAATACCTTGTAATTATTAAAATATATTGCTAATTTAATAAATTAATGAAAAGTTTTATTTATCATCATTATCATTGTCATGTAAATCATTTGTTTCTAGGAGCCAACTGCTTTTTTAATTGTTGCTAATGAGTTCCAATTAATGAAACTGCAGACTTTCATTGTACGCTTGAAACAGTCACGTATCCAAGGCAAAATATTAACAGACTGATTAATTCTTGATGTCAGTCAGCTGTAGGACAATGATTGTGAAGATTAATATAGACACAAATTTATGATGAGGAACGTATGTCTCTGACGTGCTCGTACTGAGTAATAAAAATTAACTATCGCACAGTCCGTATATCTTTGGCAATAACTTTCATTTAGTCAAACATATGGTTTTAAACATAGTAAAATGTAAAAACATCGACAATCAAAAATCAAAAATCGTTTACCGTGAGTACATAGTCAAAAAAGGGTTTTTTTGGTCATTTTGATAATAGGAATAAAGTCTGATGATAATTCAAGTCGTAATCATCCGTGAACGCGACAACTATTTTGCCAAAATTGTGTATGGCGGTGATATTTTCGAATTCAAGTCGCAAACAGACCTACTGGCAAATGATTTATTTTGAAATTTCACAAAAGATTTAATACATTTGATAGAAAGTAACCCTTGCACTAGAAGAAATAATTTAATTCCGAATTGTCAAGTATCTAATTCAAGCGACAGAAATACCGAAGTCTTAGCAAGAGTAGGTTTACTACATTTTTTCTATCAAAACCTAACTTGCGCAAATAAAATTTTAAATACATAATTCAGTAACAAATTCAGAAACAATAACAAAATATGTAACGTCAAACTTTAATAGACAAACAACAGTGAATATCGGATCCGAGAAAACATCGACTTTGAAAGTTCTTGGAGGTTAAAATACCAATACATTTCAATATTTTTACAATTCAGGACTCTGGCCAGCTAAGCTACAGTTCCTAAGCATCGCTCTGTATCTATAGCACGTTATCTAAGCAAAATTCCTCAGTGTCTTATCATCTTACTCTATCGCTTCTGATTGTGAATTTGATATGTAAATCCGCGTAAACTTAAACGTATGATTTTGGCGCTATATAGATATGGTTGCGAATATTGTTTTTATAACTTTTAATCCCCTTAAATTATAATCGGGTAATAGAGATATTTTAGAAGTAAATTATTACGCTGGGGCGTCACTTTTTGTATCTGTGAAGACAACATTTCAAGCTCAATTTTTTTGATATCTTGGCTGACTTTATTTGATATCATAATTGTTTTTAATAATATAACCAAATCAATAATGTATCTATTAAAAATATTTTTAAATAATAGTTATCAGTCTTTAAAAAGGTTTTCAAAAACGTATTTCTTTAGTGGGTTGATGAACACATTTTTCAAAACCCCTTATGAACATAACGCAACCTTAAAAATATAATTAGATTAAGATTAACCTCATAAAATATAATTAGATTAAGATTAACCTCATAAAATATAATT
>DWON01005301.1:0-15089 GCA_018251015.1 Phocides pigmalion okeechobee | reverse complement strand
CATTTATTTTGTTGAATAAGGTAAATAACAAGGTGGAGGAAATAGAATACATTTTGATCAGCTTATTCTACCATTAACCGGTGTACAAATTCATTTTTAGGTTAGTAGGCGTTAGTCATCGCAATAATGTCAGTTAGTATTATTTTTAATAATGTTAATGTTTATAAGAAAATTAAATTAAAAATAGAAGTTAGGTTAAATGAAGTAATGAAGTAGGATATCCTCCATCTATCAATTTTTTGAGCTTATGCTAGATACTCCGTGAAATGGTTTATATTTTATTATGAAACTTGATTAATAAACTATTATCCGTGTTACATTTACAGCTAAGTAGAGTACTTTATGTTCCATCCATCAGTGTGATCTCTATCGATAAACAAATTCAACGGAAGACTCATGTGCTTTAAGTCAGTAAGATTATTTAAATGTAATCTTTGTTGTTTACTATTTGTTAACCCAAATAAAAAAGTCCAGTCTCCTCGTGGGACGACCTCCTAACACTTTTTCTATTACTAAGTCTACATCCGCGTCTAATATTGGGCTTTATGACAATAACATAGAATGTATATGTATACCTACATAAAATATAAGAACAAATACCAGTCAAGTATGTGTTCTTATATTTTTAGGCCATAACCCGAACTAATTTTTGTAGCTTGCAACACTCTGTGAATTTATCTTTGAGTGGTCCCGTAAAAATACGTTCCGATATTCCAAGATGCACTCTAATGTCAGAAATGGCAACTTTCACGCAAAAGCCAAAAATATCGATAATTTCTAACCCCGAAATTTTATAGGAACCTTAGGTAAAAATTAAATAGCCTTGGAGCCGCGACCGGCACCTCGTTTATTAATATAAGTAATTAAAATAACGACCTTGCTGAATAGATGTAGAAAACAATTGCGTAGTTAAGGTTGCGACCTCGTGGGCTGCAGTGGGCGACGGCCTCTGGTTCACCATTGTTGGTAACAGGTAACGTAATGTAACGTAACATCCTGCCGAATTCTTGTCATTGTATCTCTGATAATTTCCTTGATAATATGTTCTAGAGAAACGGAGGAAAGCTTTTAAGTGTTTATGTGTGTACGTAGATTGAAATAGAAGAATCGATCAGTCCTAAAGTCAATTTTATGATACTAACTGCTAACCTCACTAGTTTGAATGTATGTAGCATTTAAAGCTGGTCTGAGTCTGGATATTTGGGTACCTGTGTATCCATGGTACCCATAACACAGGGAATCTTATTATAGGGCTGAATGTAGAAAGCGTTTCAGCGTTTAGAAAGCGTTTAAAATCAATTTTCATATAGAACAGTAGCATAGTGTGTAATATTGAACAACCATAGCAATTCACCGCTTCACGAGGTATAGATTATTAGGTACAATTTTCCTCGAGTTGACAAACAGAAATGGTTGTTGAATTGCTCGCAGCTCAGCCTACGGTAAAAGGAATATGGGTCTCAAACACTTTCCCCGTGGTGTACAACACTGCTGCGTATTCCGTGAAGCAACACGCTTGCGGCTTGAACACACCTGTGTTGTACGTACAAATCTGTGTGGATTACAGGCGAACAAATATGCTGTGTTTCATGGACTGTGAGCGGGAACAAAGTCTGAGTATTCGTAAATGTTATACCGATGCTAAAAAACAATAATTGTTTGAATTGTCGGCGTATCATCACTCTAGAGAAAAGAGCCCCAGTTTAGTTCCGCCTCCCGGAATCTTGACTCGATCTAATCAATATATGCGCGCCGCAGTCAAATTTAACTAGGAAATTATAAAGAGGTCTTCACCTGGTAATGTTTCCAGAGACTAGTTACTCTACCAGTAATTAAATACCATTTACCAGTAGGTAAATAAACCTTTCTATGTTTGGCTTAACAACAAAACGGTAGGAATGGTGAACGTAAGTCTAACCATGACACAGAAAATTGCTGACACCAAGTTATGACTGGCATGAAACATTAATAGCATACGTAAACTCATTTTTTGCATGATCAACCTATACCAAAATAACATTTGTAAGTACCTATTAAGTTTCTAACCCAATGACTAATACTTAGGTTTGCTATGTGCTCAAATATATGTAGGAACATTTATATGATTAAATTAATTTTACTGAATATGAACTTTACCATACATATTATCGTACTAGAAAGTATACACAAATTAATTTAATTTATTGGATAATTAACAAAAAATGTAGAAAGCAGTTAACTGCCTAACCTAACCATAAGGTATCTCTATGAATCTCATCTGAGGAGGTCATATGAGATTCAAAGAGATATCTTAGGTCTTAGCTATTTTATAAAAAAAACATCCAGAATTAAAGACAACTTCATGTACTTCACTAACTTATGAAGTTACAGATGATTTTCGGAACTTGATTGCATTTGAAAACTAGATCATCTGTCTTGATTATGGACATCGTTATATTACATTTTAATTAATTTTGCTAGTTTTTAGAAGAGCAGTTCGACCAGGAAGGTACCATTGCTGCCCACATGATCCCCGTAATGTAGTTCTTGTGTTTCGGTTGGAGAAGTGTGGTTTTATAGGCTACAGTGACTTCTTTCCATCAGATGGCATTTACGTTACCCTAACTTATAAGTGCCGATATCTCGGAATCAAAATAGCGCTACGGGTTCTTCTTCCTATCGTAAGGTGAGACTAAGATTAGTCTTCCTGGATCAAAAGTGGTAAGAGGGACAGCTCTAGCTGATCCAATGTAGTAATCCCGGGAACGATGTCGATGTAAGTTGTCCCAGAGAAGAGTAGCAAACGAGCATGCAAACCACCTGTTGTTAAGTAGTCATAGCCCATAGATATCCACTTATAACCACAAAAACGACCGAAATCCTATCTGAACTCGAACGTATCTACGTATCTCCGCTGCCACTCCTGAGGACTAAGATGGTTGTCTCGCTGGAAAGTGTAGCCGGCAAGTGCACCTCTCCAACCGAAATACAATTAATGCTTTACGGCGGATTATGAGAGTGCATACACACATTAGGTTTTTTAATGGGATCCCAGATCTTTAAAAGATTCCCTCGAGACAATATAAAGTTTCCACAACCGTCTAGTTCCGGATTAAACGTTATCTTCACCGTTTGTCTCGGTATGCGGCTACTCGCTATCACCAATGAAGCGTTACCCGTGCATATTAACTGAAGGCGGGTCATGCCACTCATGCCATACACTATTAATTTCTAGTCTACACTCGTACGTGATCGGCATCTAGGGTTGCCAACCATATAAAAATGAACACACCTATTAACACTTTTTTCTTTTTTACAGCTACCGTTCAATAAATTATATTATTTGTCCTGTATTTATACAATTTCCAAGATATATAAAATTAATTTAAATATGACGCGAAAAAGATCCACGTAATATGTTTAATTGAAAAAAATGTAAATATAAAAAATTATTACTTCTTTTTACCGCTAAAGAATCATTTTTTTATTTTGTAACAGATTTATAGTACTATTTCTATTTTGTTGTATTTATTTTATGAAAATAAGGTTGATAACCCTACGTCCGGCCTAGTTGTTCGATACACCAAGGCTAGTTACTTGCTGATAAATCACGTTCGAATTGTCACAACACTGTACAGCCTGTAAATATTGTTTAAAGTCATGTTTTATTTTATGAAAGCAAACGAACAGTTCAGTAGTTAATTGATAATGGAATATTTACGTTCAAAAAATGCAATGACATCCAAGTCACTAATATCTATACTCAACAATAATTTATCAATTATAATGGTGTTTTCATAAAGACAGGCAAACTCTAGGTTTCATAGGACGCAGGACCGGTTGGAGTGGCGCCAGCTAAAAGAACTATGTTTAGTATGGATCTGACGCCTGACGAATGGATAAATAGACTGAAATAAAATAAGTTATAAAAGCTTTTTTTATTTCTTTACTATGTATAATACAGATAAACGTGCAAAAGGTGTATGTTTTGGAGTTTCTTTCGCCGCCTCTTCTCCAAAACGAAACACGAGTCTGTGGTAATTTATTGACTTTTGAAAGTCAATTAAATATATAGTCTTTGAAAATAAATATTTTGATTTAGATTTTTAGATTATTGATTCTGAAATACATTTTATTTGTAAGTAGTCTGTACGAATAGAGACACATAAATTGAAAACTAAAAATAAGCATACAAACGGTTTTATTATCGCTGTGAAAACGGTTTCTTCCAGGCAACCCGCTGGGTCACATGAAATAAATTTTAAAAATTGATTCTTGGTCTTAATAACAAAACAACTAGATATACTTCGTAAACATACAGGATACCCTGTTGTTCTGTTGTACTAAGCAACAAAGAATTATATACCAAGAGCAAAAAACTTACAGGTTTTATTAGGAAATTCTCCTTATGTTATACAAGCATTGTATTAGTCAAACAAAAAAAAAAATAAACCTATTTCAAAAAATATATATATTTTTTCCTTTTTGAAGTCGTTTAAAAACTATTTATTTGTTTTGACATAGATAGCAACTTCCAAATTTACAAGCAATGTTTAATGACGTCAATATAAATTTAAAAAATGTAATTCTCTTAATGGAATTGGAATTGAATTAATTGCATAAAACTTTATTATAACACCAAGAAACAAAGTAGAGAATAAGGTGTTTGAAACACTTTAAAACTTATCTTCTCAAGGCACGTACAACCAAACCTTCGACGAAACCATCAACTAACCATTCATATTCGTTCGTCCCAAATAACTCGGCCATAGTCGAGCCACACCTTGGACGTACGGACTGAATATACGATACGTAATTAAGGCCTTGATGACTTTCGAATGTACGGAACATGGTACGGTCAGCGGAAAAGTCAGGACAAAGATATGAGTAACATTGTAATAATTGTAGAGGCTATTAATTGAAATTAAATATAAGCAACTATAAATCAGACACTCACGCGACTTTCGCTCTTATCAGAATGCGTGGAGGTACACAATAGCGTGCTGCGTCCACTTAACAGCAAGTCAGTCGATGTCAAAGGAATGTATAACCCGAGGAGAGTGAAATCAATCATAATTATACTGGAAACACATTACATATTCGTGGTGCGTAATTTTCTAGGCTAAGAGTCAACTATGGCGCAGGTTTGAGTGCTCGTTTGCTCGTCCAATAGCGGTCTCCTTTCACACCGGTTTGCTAAGGAGAAATTTTGCATGACAGCACGGAACATTGTCTGTCAAATGCATATATTTAAACTATGAATAATAGTGGTCTCAAAAATATCGAATAAACCCATTGGTTGCTGGGTGGCGGAAAATTTTGGAGTAAACACATATTTATATAAGGCATTAAGATTTTTGATTGGATAATTGCTATACATTCTGTTAGAAAGTTTATCGCTCGGTCATTAGCAATATCAGTATCACATGCATATATAATTTATACGTTATTATTACCTATTAATTTTATTTAATTCTATCGTTATTTAGCCAAAGACCAGGGGTTAAACAGATAGAAATATACGATACTATTAGACTCAACTTAAAGTTCTCACATTATACTTATGATAAACTTCAAAGTAGCCGTACATTTAGAAACTTACTAGATAGATAGATAGATTACAGAGAGTTCCTACTGACAAAATAATTCAGAATAACTGACGCTATACACAATAAAAATACCCCGAACTTGTTAAAATAGTACTCAGTCTCAAAAGTATGCATTAAAATTGTGATAGAAATGTTGAAAATAAATTCTTAATCTCTACAACGCCGCAGTATGTGGGTCAGTCCCTTATTTCAAACGCCTAATGATAATTTTTAATATACAGTCCTTTAAGACAATATCACAATGAAACCGCATAAAGGTAAACAAGAAAATTAGAGCAATAACAAGTGATAATTTTAATAATGTTATTACGCATACTGTTTACTTCAAATTTAGTTTGAAATAATACGAACACGTCTGAGTAATAATTCCAGAAACAATAATGTTGTAAACAACTTTCTTAATATCGCAAGAGTAACAGACAACCGTGCAGCGAAAAGTGATGTTGTCAACACTTGTACAGACCATAGACATCTGTTTAATATCTCAAACAGAATGGAAGTCTCGTCTGGGATGTTAGTAAATGCCCTGCTACTCCTGGGGACTAAGATGGTCGTCTCACTTGTAACTTTACCCGACAACTATACCTTCCAGAACTAAACACAAGAATAGCTTCAGGGCTTTGAGAGCTTTTTTAAAACGTTTAATATCAACCTTGGAGTTTTTAAAACAGGCTTATTTTAGGTATACTCTTAACTTTTGTATTTCCAAAAACAATAGTTCGGGTGTGATGATATATTAAATTCTCATGTAATTACATTTCCCTTATATTTTTATAGTATGGACAGTGGATAAATATCCGTCCTTTCAAATATGTTCATTCTATGTGAAATAAGATGGTTTTGATAGGAACGTGACTGTTTTTCAAAATTAATGATTTTAGAAAATTCATTTTTATATCTAAAATTTTATATTATATAATTGTTTAGATAATATTTTCCAGTTTAAATCTGCTTGTACGAATCTAATTTAATACATTTTGCATTTTTAATAAAGTTATTCGAATCTATATGAATAAATATCAATTTACGCATGTATAAAATATCGTCACTTGAGTCTGGGTGATTTTTCGTCGTATTTATAATTATTAGAAGTTTAAAAAAAATAGAACGAAAAAAGTTAGTAACTTCGTTTTTTTTTTTCGGTAAACGCAATTCATTTTCTTTATTTACAAAATTGCATCAGTTCGAAGCTGGGGTTGGTCACTAGTTAGAGACAAATATAATAATTTCTAAGAAAACGAAATAGCTGTTTACTTTACAGTTAGAAAGTAATAATGGGCAAGCAAATTATTTCCTAGAGCATCATCAGGGCGGTAATGACAGTCCCAACGCCCTCGGGACACGGGACCGTTATATTAATAGATATTGTGATGTTGGTACAATTCATAGATACGTCATTAAGAAAATCCCAACACCAATGTAACTCGAACTGCCTCAGTAATTTATCCTTATTACTTTTATATATTTTCCTGCTCTAGCGTCAAATCTTGGTGAACGTCTACAAACTATTGAGACCATTCCATTGCGGTAAAACACGATATCTCTACTACATAGTAGTAAGAACCCGGACGTTCTATTAATTTCTAATTAGGGTCTGATCAAAGCGATAAGATCATTATAATCATAATTAAATATAAATCACAGAAAACATTATTTTTAATCGATCAGAAAAGTAGAAGTTTCTCACATCTCCTAAACAACTAAAAAAATTGCTGATGACCTTCAAACAGCTTTACAATATTTACAACAGAAGAAATACTTTTTGCGTTGGAAGTTAACTAATTCTCGAATTCGCTCCTAATTCCTCTTAAATCGTTAAAGGAATTAAGAGCAGACATCGGAATTCTTTTAAAATTGTCAAAGAAATCAGGAGCAAAGACATGAATTCCTTTACAATCATTACAGAAATTAAGAGAAAACACGTGAATTCCTTTAAAATCATTAAAGGAGACAGGAGCAAAGACGTGAATTTATTTACAATCAATAAAGGAAGTAGGAGTAAAGACGTGATTTCCTTTAAAATCTTTAAAGGAATTAGGAGCTACACGTGAATTCTTAACCCCCAACGCAAAAAGTACTTTTTCTTCTGCTGTAAAATCTGCATCATGTAAGTATTTAGCTAATTTTAAGGAACTAGGAGCAAACATTTCAAATCGTTAAAGAAATTAAGAACAAGGACAAGAACTCCCACCTGAATTTATTGGTCACTGCCACCACAATTGTATTGAAATCCATAATCAACGTTTATATTCCACCGAGCCAATCTACATAGAATTAATAATATTAAATTGATCGCATAAGTAGTTCCGTAAACAACTTCGTTAATGAAAATTTCGTATACATTATGTTAGAAAGTTTATCGCTCGGTCATTAGCAATATCAATATCGCATGCATATATAATTTAGACGCTATTATTACCTATTAATTAAATTTATTTCTATCGTTGTTTAGCCAAAAATTAGAATTGGTTAGACAGACAAATATCTATCTATGATATTAAACTCTATTTATTGACTTTGCTGCAATTTTATTAGATGAGTCACGCGCTAATCCGGCTTGGACAAATATAATATTGTTTGGAAACTGGATTAAGTCTTGTATTTCTGTATAATTATAAATATTCAGGGCCAGTCTTTACAATATTATATTGAGTGAAATAGAATTAAATTATTAATATATAACAATGATGAAAATCTTAAAATTAATTATAATAAAATCTTAAAACTAATTATAATAAAAGCCTAACCTAAATCCATGCTCATGCGGCATGGTTCCAAGAACACTAGCTTGCGTTCCCGCGTTGAACAGCAATCGCAATTCTCTGCGCGAAATATGAACCAGCCCTCTCGTCACCAGCGGCGTCAACTTGTATAACTTTATTAGTCTTGTATTATATATGTATATTTCACAACCTTAATACTACGATTCTAATATAGATGACACATTTAAGTTACGTAAATAGTAATAAAAATAGTAAGAAGTATCCTTAGTTGTTTTATTTTTGTCGAATCTGAACCAATGCCTTTGGAGCCAGATAAGTATTTCTTACTAGACACGTTTCAAGATGTCACTTACCAGTATAAGACCATTACCAACACTATTGCGATTATTCTTCACAATTTGCAACAGTTAGACACCTGTTTCAGAATACCGTATAACTGTTCTACTGACCACAGGATAGTGTTCCGCCAATATAAACCTTATTATAAAGAAATAAAGTTCATAAATCCGTGGCAATGTTTCACGCAACATGCTGTTTTGCTCCAATAGGCTTGAGTAATCATTACCATGAAAATACGTTCAATTAGAGTAAACACTATAATTAGAATTTACTTGCGAACTGTATTGCGGGACGCATTTATTGCCTAGTTTCGATATTGTGTCAATAGATACATTGTTAGGTCAAAAATATAGAAAAATGCAAAACTATTTGTCAACATATAAACATACATATCGCGGGTATCAAGCCACTTCAATTCAAAACACCAATCGAATTCCTATCTGAGCTCGAACGTAGACACGTTTGTATTCCGGAGAACTAAGATGGTCGCTTCGCTTCAGAGTGTAGTGTATATATTTATATTTTATAGTAATATATATATATATTATTGTAGTTAGTCTCTGTTTGCATTCGTTCTATTTTTCACTGGTTTTTTGTTAAAAAAAAAGTAAAAAAAAAGATCTAACTGTAAAGAATAAATGTCACAATTAAATGTGATATATTGTTGAATATCTATAAAATGTCTATAAAATTTGATCAGTGTGAAATTATATAAGAAAGGAGGTCAGAGAGCGCTTACTTCGGTCAGGGAATTCTATTGAACATCTGCAAAGGAAGTGTTAGATACATGTATAAGATCGCTGTAGCCAATTGACATTCACATCTAACTTCAAAAAGGACCAAAGCCCTATAATATGCTAAACGTAGATGCGTTACTACTCCTGAGAACTAAGAAAGTCACTCTTGTGAGATTACCCGACAACCATATCTCGTGCCGAAACCGCAGAATTGCTTTACAGTGTTTGTGGAGACACCAGAGACACCTCTTCGACCGAACTATACATCGTATTAAGCTTACCTGAAGGCGGTCTCTCCTTGGGGTAGCAGATCCGGAACAGGCCTCGCGTCCTCGTGTAGAAGTAGTACTTGCTGTTCAGACTCTCCAAAATGGCTTGTGAGTTCGAGTTTACGTCCGTATTCTCCGTTACTTGGTTCTGTAACAAGGATGATAAGTTATTAAGTGCGAATGTTAATCAAGAAACTCTTCAAAAAAAGAGAGAGACAGATAGAGAGAGTTGGTGGGAACAAACAAGTGGCAGAGTAGTTGAATTGAAAAAAGAGGAAGTGAGAGAGGGTTAGAGGGAAGAACAAGAGGGAGAGAGACAGACACATAGAGGAAGAGGCAATAATCGAAATGGGGAAAAGAGATAGAAGAATTAATAAAAGAAGCAGAAGCAGAATACTTTGTTTTTAGTAGGCACGGGTTAAGTACAATATGATTATGAGTAGGTATGTCGTTAAGGTTCGATTTCAGGTCAATCATGTAAAGCATTGATGAATTTGGATAACTATATAAAGCCATATATAATATGGATATTTTGAATACTGAAATGGGTTTATGACGTCATTACTCAGACTATCCTGGTGACAGTTATAATGACTAAAGAAATTAGTAAAGCTTTTTCATTTTACATATATACTTAGTATAATCGTAATATAATTGACTTCAAAATCACTGTAAAGTAACATATACTTTAAACGGAATGATGGAGTTTACCATCCATTAAATTTTGATATTCTTATTTTTTTACTTTATGTCTCAATTTATTTAAATTTTATTTATAAAGATTATACTCAAAATATCCGATATATAGGATAATCTAGATAACACATAAATGTGTGTGTCTTGGAGTTTCTTTCACCCCCTCTTCTTTATAAACTCCTTACGACTCGGGGATAGTTTATTGTCGTTCAAAAAAAGTTCTGTAAAAAATCTACTTCGAATAAAAATATTTTTATTTTGATTTGATTTTGAACGCTTACAAGTTTGTGTGAAAGCGATCTGTCCAAATTCGATGGTATTTCAATGAAAATACAAACTGAATCAGTTTGCATCAGTCAGTTGAGCCGTAACTATGTAAACCACAAAGGATAATTACGGAAACCGGTTCTATTCCGACATTCTTAGAATGGCAGGGCAACTCAGAGGAAGCTATGGAGTAACGCTGAACTATGTTTATTAATTAGAAAAGTGGACATTTTTGTTAATAGAACAGAATAAACAAATATATAATAATTTGAAATGATATGAAATAAGACGAAGGAGATTGATTGATTCTTGAAGATGTCGGTAAAAATTAATCCGATGCAAGCATTCATCGAATACACTACCTGGTACCATCGCGATAAAACAATGTTTAGTAGAAAATAAAAAAATAAAAAAATGTTTTGAAGAATACATGGGCATAGTAGCTTACCATGCCCATATATGCATTTGTTATTTAATCTCCTTAATATTTCACTAATTTATTATCAACTAGCTGTGCCCAAGACTCCTTGGTGACGATGGAATTAACATAACTTCTTTATTTGTTAACCGATTTAAATGAAAAATAACACTAAATGTTAAGTGAAGCCCAACACAATACAATTAGCCTGCACAAACATAGGCAAGCAGATAAAATGAAAAAACATTGTTTTGGGTTCTCTTGCGTGTATAAAGAAACCCCATTATGATTTTTTAAATATATTTGCCATGTACAGACAGCGATCAGTTACAGTTTTATTATATGTATAAATCATACATCCAAGTATAGATTTCAATTTGCAATTCTTATTTTAGTACTGCAATCGTCGTTATTCTGATCTACACTAACATTATCTGGTTTATTAATGTACGGTTACATTAAAGTACGCTTAAACGTGGCGAAATATTACATTACAAATTCATAATAGTTTAAAATTGACTGTTGTCTGTTTTATGGAATGTGCATTTAGTATGACGCAAGTACGAAATTTAACAAATATCATGACTTAGCATGAAAATATAACGTAATAAAGTCATGTATACATACAATATTAACGTCGTATGTTCATAACACGTTAAGTTACCGACCTTTGAACATATAATAATTGAAAAAAATTGGTTACTGCAATAATTACGCTTATAAAATGGCAAGTCACTAAAATCAATGATGGCTTCTATCCTACTTATGTAAGTATATTTATTTACGGATGTTATATTTCAATTTGCATTTCCATGTGACGAGGTAAATTATTTCTCATTTATTAATATTATTTATAATTCTGTAATTATATACACATATATTTTTACAATATTGTGTTAAATAAAGAAAATCCCTTGGCTGAAGAGGAACACACCACACCCTCTTTCAAACATGTAATAAAAAACATTACATTACATTACATTAATTGAATGTAATTTTAACAAATTTTACTCTAACAATTTTCCTATATAACTTTTTATCGATGGCTAAGCACAACACTTTATTTGATTATAAACCACCGAAAACTATGCTAACTGAAGCTTTTCTTTGGATTCAAGAGGTGTTATTGTCGATTACACTCACAAGCAAGGCGACGTTTTTAGTTCTTAGGAGTAGCAACGTATCTATGTTCGAGCTCAGATAGGATTTTAATCGTGTTTGTGGTTGTACGTGGATATCTATGGGTTGCGATTACTTAACATCAGGTGGTTTGCATATTCGTTTGCTACTCTTCTCAAAAAAACACGACCTCGGGTAGGACTACAGTGTTATTTGACGTTGGATGGACTGTAGCGACAAGTTAACGGTAACCTACATGCTCGTTAGCTTCTCTTCGAACGTAAGAATCAAAAGTGTTCACACGGTCAATTCAATGCTCGTTTATTTCATGTGTTCCTTGAATTTTGATGACAAACCAACTCTAGGAAGCTCATTCCTTTAGGCTTAACAATGCAATGGAAACGAGGAAAATTTCTCTCATTGTGTTATTAGGTAAAAATTACACAACAAATATTACTATATAAACGGTAGAGCGTAATCTCCTTTACTTATTTTCCCATGAGATAATTATCGTAGAGTCAGGGAGAATTGTAGAGTAGAGATACCTACTCGTACTTCATTATGATTTATGTTAATTTCTTAATGATAATAAAATAACAATTTGTAATTCTTGAAGAGTAATAATAAAGATATCTAAACCCAAACCTAATCGAAATTGATGACGAATATGTTTTATTTTGCAACAAGAAATAAATTTAAAAAATGAAATATTCACGAAAGTTTTAACACTTTCCCTGCCGCTTTCAACACTGTGTAATGCGGCGCAACGCGCTTGCGGCTTGTACACACCTATGTTGTACAGTCTGTATGGAATACGGGCGAACAGAAGTGCTATATTTACGTCAGCGCTACAAGACTGAGGGCGAATGTTACGTTTAAAACGTGTTCATGATAATGAAAAATCTTTGAAGGTTCGTGCAAAAGTGAAACAAGCTAACCCTAAGAACCATCCTAGTCTGAAGGTTGCATGGCTGTGTGGAAATAATTAATTTACTAAAACTAATAAACAATACTTATTTTCTTGATCACATCTATATCAAAATTATTATATCACGGCATTGGAGGCGACTTAGTCCTCAAGAGTAGGAACGCATCCGCGTCCATCCTTAAACAGAACTTTTGTTCTGTTTGAGATTGGACGTGGTTGTCCATGGGCTGCAGTGGCCTGCATGCCCGTTTCATACTCTTTCACAATAAAAAAAATGTCCTCTGTATGACAGACGACTCTATAAAACATGACTATACAAGAAAAGTCTAACGACTTTCAAAGTAATAACATCTACCTACTTAACATGATATTTAATACGAATAAGACATGTACATTTGCATATATTAAATTACATGAGATGATCGGGCCGATTAATATCAATTTACATAATGCTTCAAAGTAAGTTTCCACTGCCATTCCTTTTTTTGCAATTTCTTTCTATATGTATTATAAAATTGTAAGCTAGTCCGTAACATGTTTGTAGACTGTTTTTTTTTTTGAAAAATCGTATTCTCATAATCATCATTATTATTGTATGATTTTAAACTAATAGTGCCGAGTACTCACGATTAACGATTCTTTACATTTGAATCGATTCGAACTGGACCGAAATATCAGCAATCAAAAACCAAAAATCAAGTAAAACATTAATATCGTTATGGAAAATCTATATTTCTCTAAAATTCAACAAAATCTGTCAAATATTGAAAAATAATGTTTTCTAGTCTTTATTATTGTTGTAGAGACCGAAATGTTGTAATTTTTATACTTAGGAAACGTTTAGAATACAGTTTTTTATATTAGGAATATATATATATATATATATATATCTCTCTCTCTCTCTCTCTCTAGGAAGTTGCATAATGTTCCCTTATCTCTGTCTAACGTAGCACAGCGATAAACATAGAGGATTCTGGATTTCATCATGACTAGACAGACATCGAAATGATGAATTTAGATTCCCAATCTGGGTCTGATTGTTTGCGTACTCGTCTGGCATATTTTACATCTTGGTCTGGGTGTTTAAATATTCATCTCGTATGGTATATTGCCCATTTCATCCGCGACACAGCGAAACCTAATGTGAAACTGTGAGTATAAAAACCGTTATTGATTTATTCTTAAGAATTCACATGGACGGAATCGCTTATTCAAGTACATAAATAAACTCTTCTAAAAAACAAGTGTGGTTGATCTGATACGAGCATAAATAACATTTCTCCGGTTTCGCTATCACTCGATTGACCATGCACAATTAGTTGCTGTCACGAACATAAGCATACTCGTCAAAATTATGTATGCTTCGACTTTGCGTTCAAAAGAAAGTGTGCCACAAGTGTAGTGTACACAGATTGGCGCTTGATACATTTAATAAATATTGTGAGTGAACAATCTCATCTTTACGTTTTATACTAAGTTTAGCCACGGCTATAACGATAATCGTGATCACAAGCACGATCCGTGCAGGTGATAGATGTTTAGTCGTGACCACGATCCATAAAATTTTTAAACTAAATTTAGCTGTGACCGTGAGTACCCGTTGCATACTGATATATATGTGTAATATCCGTTTTGATATCTTAAAGTCATACATCTAATTTTTATTTTTACCCTTAGGTAAAAAAAATATAACACGAGAAGAATGTTCTTAGTTACATAATTTAATATCATTTGACTGTCTGTCTCTAAAATTGGAGACTTGAGAGTTTTAGGCACATTTAGGTATTAAAAAATAGGATTACCATAACACTGACTAACGTACTAAACGATGTGCTTGCTTGATAGGAAGTCTAGCATCTATGTCGATACCTGTGAACATACTGAACGACCTTTAAAGACTAATTTCTAATACCTGACTAGACTAAATGTACCTTATTACCTAATAAGCCTTTAATGTAATTTTAAAGGTGGAAGAGCCGTTAGAGCTCGTAACCCGCCGTAAAGC